>VYZT01000602.1:46957-63682 GCA_013400735.1 Pomatostomus ruficeps
CTGCCGGGGGGCGGCTGCCCCCGCCGCGGCCACGTGGGGCAGGGCCGGCCGCGCGCTCTGGCCGCCGCCGTTCTGGCCAATCGCAGCCCAGACCGCCGGGAACCGACCAATCGCAGGCCGCCTCCTGCCCTAGGCCCCGCCCCCAGCGGGCGGTGGCGCGCGCCTCCTCGCACCCGCAAGGAGAGGGGACGCCCCAAGCCTCGCCCACTACGGCAGCGCGGGCGAGCGAGACCCCGCCCCCTTCAGCGGCACAGCCAATGGGAAGCTCTTGGGGGCGTGTCATCGGGGCGGAGAAGCTATAAAGGGTCGGAGCGGCAGGCGGGAAGGGGTAAGATGGCGGCGTAGGGGCGACTGGTGTGACTTGCACCCACCGTGCCGCGTCCTCGCAGGAGGCGGGCGGGTCCCCGCGCGGCAGCCGCGGGCGCTGCGTGGAGGAGCGACGAGGAGGAGGAGAAAAAGGGCGCCGCTGCCGCAGCCGTCGCCATGCCCAACATCAAGATCTTCAGCGGGAGCTCACACCAGGACCTGTCCCAGAAGATCGCGGACCGCCTGGGCCTCGAGCTGGGCAAGGTGGTCACCAAGAAGTTCAGCAACCAGGAGACATGGTGAGGCGGGGCAGGGTACTACAGCTCCCGGCAGGCCGCGCGGTGCTGCGGTGCTGGGTGCCGCTCGGCCTCCGCGCGGGGGGTGATGGGAGTTGTAGTTCCGGGGCCGTGCGGCCGGGCCCAGCACCGGAGCCGCGCTCGGAGATATCCCCGGAGCGCTCCCGCCGGGCTCCTGCTGCCCCGGAGCCCTCGGGTGCATCGCGCTCGTCCCCCACGGGCAAAGCCGGGCCTTGGTGCGGGGCGCGGCCGGGCTGTGGTGCGCCCCGGGAGCCATGTGCGGCCCGGGCCGTGCCTCCCGCGGTCCCCGCCTCACGGCGCCGGCCCCACGCGGGCCCCCACCGCCGCACTTGGGGCTTCCCCGGCACCCGGGGCCATGCGGAGCTCCGGAACTTGGAGGATTTATGTGACCTGACCGTTATGGCAAGTGTTGGGCGGTGGAATTCGCCACCCGGACCTTGTCCCCTCCACCCCAAAGCCGCGAGCTGATGGGACGGCACTTCTCGGAGTTTCACCTACATTGGTTAGGTTTTTTTCATGCTTAAATCTAAACTCTGATTACTCGAAGCTTGATAATTTTGTGCTTAGCATGTAGCTTGTACCTTTAAACTACTCGGAGGAGCTTCAGAGTCTTAAAAAGTATTGATAGAATTCTTGAGGAAAGAGAAGGGCTCACACCTCCGTGCATCCCACGAGGCATTTGCAGTCACGCAGTCTGTTTCCCGCAAGCTCAGAAACCTAACATTCGCCTCGTTGTATATCTGTGCTCTAAAAATCTTGCTGCCATCCTACGTAAAGCTAAAAAGGAGGTTTAAAGTTGTTCAGAGCTCTCGAAGCTTGCTTCAGAAAATACACTAACCGTGTATACACCATAGAGTATAATACGAAGAACCTTGATTGCTCCAACCCACTCCTTCTGGAAACAGTAATTTTTTTTTCCACGAAAATCCAGGATGTACATGTGCTGTACAATACTATGTTTCTCTTGCATGAGTATTGATTGTAAAACCTCAGAGGTAGTACAAGGAGTTGTAGAGGAGTTACAAAAAGTTCTGTTTGATTTACAGCCCTTGCACTGTTCTCATTGTTCTTTATTAACTGCTCTTGGCCCTCTGGTTGGCTGGTCAGCAGGTTCCCATGTCAGCAGGTAATGTGACTTGAAGACTTAAAAGATATCTTATTTACCCTAATAAACTGACAGCAGGTTCTTCTCCAAAAGACTGTTTTAACAGAATAATTCATAGGTATTTTTGTCCCATAAATGTCTTAAATCACCCTAATATTGGAGATGGCACTTATGTGCTAACTGCTGTTAATCAGACACTTACCCAGCAGAGAGTTCTCCTTGACTGAAACTCTTCATGAGAGACGGACGCATCCTGTAAGTCAGTGTACAGTAAACATGACAGCAGCTCGCTGATGGATATTGAGCAGTAAGGCTATAAATAGATAGCAGTCATCAAAAAATTTTGAAGAAGAGATTAGAAGGGTCAGGGAATGAAATATTAAAATTAGAGGCCTACCCTGAGGGGCTCTGTAAATGAAGTGGTTTCTTTCCCAGTCTGTTTCTGGTGCAGGTGTATCCATACGTGCACTGGAGCTGGCGTTTTGCTGCTGGCAAACAGGACCTTTGGCTCGTGTTCAGTCCCTTCACCAGCAGGGATTAGTGTTCATTGCATCCAGGAGGAAGTTAACCCCCAGAGCCTTTCCAGAGTGAAATGCTGGAGTGCTTCTCCGCTGGAGCCACTGAATGGCTGTTATGACTCTCAATCTGAGAGTGTTGCTTCTGTAGCAGTTTGACCCCACTCTGACTGGTGGCTGGCCATGGTCCTTGCTCCTTTGTACACTGCTGCTGTTAGAGATGGCAGTGCTTGTGCTTGCAGGGGAACAAGGGCTGCTCTGGAGTGTTTACATGCTCAGTTGCATTGAGATCAAGAGTACAGGCTGAGTGCTTTTAGCCTTACTGGCTGGACCATTAAATCTGATCAGTGAGTGCTGTAAAACAGCCACTGAGCAAATAAACAGCAGCGTTCCTGCTCAACAGCCTTGATTATGTGGCACTGTGACCCACAGACCCTTGGGAATGCAGGGCCCTGGTTGCTCTGCAGGCACAGGTGATGGCTGTGCTTTAGTTTGTTTTGGCTACAACTCTTTTCTCATGTGTTCCCAGCGTGGAAATAGGCGAGAGTGTTCGTGGGGAGGACGTCTACATCGTGCAGAGTGGCTGTGGGGAAATCAATGACAATCTGATGGAGCTCCTCATCATGATAAATGCCTGTAAGATTGCCTCAGCCAGCAGAGTCACAGCTGTCATCCCCTGCTTCCCTTACGCTCGGCAGGACAAAAAGGACAAGGTGAGGGATGTGGTAGAGGTTTCTGCAGGGGAGTTGAATGCACACTTTGAAAGTCCTGACTGCTGGAGAGGATTTAAATTAAGTTTTGTTGCCTCCTCTGCATATCCAACCTCTTTTCAGTTCTTTAAACTTCAGGACATTGGACTGCAAAATGATATTTTCATAAAGATCTAGTTCTTCTGAAAATACACTAAAGTCTAATCACTAGCTGATGAAAGGATGCAATGTTAATGAGTGCTCCTTTTAGTAACTGCTTGTGAATCACTGCCTGGAAGCAGAAGGCTGACATCTTGATGAAGGAGTTGAACTTGTCTTTTTTTTTCCTGTGCTAGAGTCGAGCTCCAATCTCTGCCAAGTTGGTTGCAAACATGCTCTCTGTGGCAGGTGCAGATCATATAATCACCATGGACCTGCATGCATCCCAGATTCAGGTAGGAGCAAAAATCAGGAAAGGACTTAACCAGTTTCAGTCTGAGCCTCCTGACTGCTTTGCAAGCTTTGCATTCATCTGCTTTTTTGAGACACAGCAGTGATCAAGACTTGGGAATTTGGGGCTGGATGGGGAGGTAACAGGTTAACCTGTAAATGAAAATACAGTTGTTCTTGATCAGACTAAGGATACTGAGTCTTGTGTAAATGAACTAGGAAATGATCACTGCAGCTTTGTTGCCACACAGTGACACTGTGTATTCTTCACTAGACCTTTGAGGAATGTGAGATGGAAAATGGCCATATGAAGAGTGTCCTTAAATTCTGAGTAGAGCTTTCTGATACTTAGTGTGTTATCTTGGAGAAGTGAGCAGTTAGTTCTGCCCTCAGGTGTCCTGGCACAGCTGCTTTTGTGGGTTTAGTTGACCAAGACAGTGATCTCATAGCTTGCCTCTGGCAAGAGGGGCAATCCCACTGTTATCCATTCAGTGCCACCCTCCCACACAAGCTGGCTTTGGTTCTCTCCCAGGCTGGTGGTGAATTGGAAATCATTCTTAGGCTTTGTTGGCTTATGAATAGAATATCTCACAGAGCAACTTAGGTCTTGACCTGGGCTGTGTTTAAGAACACTGGCAAGAATACTTGCCAGGGAGAGGAGGGGCTGCAAGCTCTATTTGATTTTGTTTCTCTCCACCTTGAGCAAGTGCTCAAGACCAAGAAACCAACTCAGTGCAACTGAGAGGGGTGTGGCAGAGGGAAGGATGTCTGTTGTGTTGCTGCAAAGGGTAAGGTATTTACTGCCTGGTGAAGTAGGTAGGCTGGCTGTCGTTTTAACAGTTGGAAGTGCAGTCATTCACACTTCAGTATGATTTGCCCAGAAATCCTGTCTCAGATGAAAGAAATCTGTGGGGGCACAGCTGAGAAGACTCTCAGAAAGAGCATGAAATAACTGAGCCCTAGGGGGTCCCCTCTCTTATTAAGAGCTCCGGGTTGATGTGGGCTGTAGGGCCGATGTTGCACCAGCAGCAGTGGTGAGATTCAATGGGATAATTTGTGCATGTGTGCTTGCAGCATCTGGCTGGTTTCAGCCTGGTTCTTGGAGCTGCTGTGTTGCTGAGCGCAGAGGTAATGATGATGAGAAGGGTCTGGTACCCCTGTACCTTGAAGCTTTCCTCAAGAGTAGCTGCCCCCCACTCTCCTGCCTGTTACTCCAGGGTTAACTTGTGGCATTTAGTGACTTTTGAGGTTTGCCTGGAGAAGTCTGCAGGGTCACTGTAAAGTTATGGAACCAGCTGCACTAGTTTAAAGACAGATGTTACTCAAGCCTATTTTGTCGATGTGAACAGTTTGGGTAATGAGCTTTAAAGACTGACTGTAAACAGGCAGCCAGCTGCTCTGGAAATGAGTGCATTTGATGCTGTTTTTCTGCACCCCCTTAGGACAGAACTAGTTTCATTTTGTGGAGGTGTTAGATGTAAAGTGTTATTTATGCTGCCGAACTATTTCTGGCTCTGAAGACTTCTTACATTACTATTCTGTGTATCCCAAAGACTACTGCCCTTACATCAAGGGAAGTAAAAAGGAAAGCTGAAAGCTGTGGAAAGGTGATGTCTGCTTGCCTGATCATATAGAAGGCTTCTTACAACTGTTTCAGGAATGTGACTTTCAGCTACATCTGTTCCTCTTGACTTCCTTGCAGGGTTTTTTTGATATCCCTGTTGATAATTTATATGCCGAGCCTGCTGTACTGAAATGGATCAAAGAGAATATTCCAGAGTGGAAGAACTGCACCATTGTTTCACCAGATGCTGGTGGTGCCAAGAGGTGAGCTGTCAGACACGTAGCTTGAGATGCTGCTTCTGTGCCTACTTCAGTTCCTAAGAATACTTGGGACCCTATTTTTAAAACATGTTCTGCCAGTCTGCCTGCTCTCAGACAGTCTGGGACAGCTGGTGAAGAGTGGTCAGATACTCTTCCTAGGGAATGTTTAGAGGGTTTCTTGGGCTACATGGAGGATTAAATAGCTTCTACAATCACAGCTACATAGGTAGGAATTGCACAAGTTCTACATCCCTTGGGCTAAACCAGTTTGTACATGGGTATTTATGCTAGTTGAAGGAGGAAATAGTGTAGCTCATACCCCTATGCCAAGGCAACATTACTGCTGCTGATTAATGATACATTTTTATCCAGGCTGCTTTCTTTGCAGAATTAAGCTTAGTCTGTTGAGGCATTTTCTTACTTTATTACCCTGGATTTGAATATTTAGCTGTGATTTAAGCCTGCTGCCACTCTTCATCTTCCCTGAGGGTGAGGAAGATAGATAGTTCCTTTCCAAAGAGCAGCAGCATATGTTATAGCACATTTCTATTTTGATAGCATGACAATCTCCCATCTTTCCCCAGACAAACATGTCAGTTTGTGGGCAGCTCAGAATGTTCACAGGTGCTTTTTAGGAGAAACTAGGCTGTTCCTTGATGCTTCTGTCTGAGGGCTACATGTGAACAGTAAAGGGACACAGATGTATTCTTTAATCCAGGACTGTCACACCAAAATGCTGGTGTGTGCTAATGTGATTCACGTGCCTCAGAATGTTTGAAGTGATGTGTTACAAACAGCCAAGGGACACTGTAGGTCACTGTATGTCTCCTGTAGCTTTGATCCATGTATTGGACAAAACCTTCCATATATTGAGCTATTTCTGTAGCTTGTTGCATAACACAGTATATGAAGTGCCAAACCAGCCAGATATAATCTGACTCATGAAAAAAATCTTCTCAAAAGCCTCTTATAAATGTGTCGAACTTGGCTGGTGCAGTATTTTATGGAGATATGCAAAGCCAAATACTTCAGTTTAGTTTAACACTCTTATGTAGGACCCCCAGGGTGATAAGTCTGATCTAGTGGGGCTGGGAGTCTGCTTATCTCAAGTGTAGAATTTCTTGGGAGCATGTGTGTTTTACTCCTTCCCCTCTAAATGCTTTTAAACTCTTTACTATTCATCAGTATCAATATATAAAGTTAAGATCCCTCTAGTAAGGTTCTGTGGTCACTTTAATGGAAATAAATGTGAGGTGGTAGATTTGCATTTCCTGGATGTGTTATCTGCCCCAATCTGTGCCAGTGCTTGTGTGCGTGATGATTAAGTGCTTACAGGAGTGTAAGTAGAGCCCTGTCATAGCACCTTAAGCCTTTCCAGTGTAGTGTTACAAAGATGACAACTTTCCAAGTGTTTGGATCACTTCAGGTTTGCTGACCTTGCTGGCTAAGGTTTGTTTTCAGCTTAAATGCAAATTAGTTTACAGTGGTCATGATGAAAGATGAGCTCTAGCTGCTGTCGCTGAGGGAGATTAGATCAGAGATTGCAGTTTAGCTGCTTGAAGGGAAACCGAGGTGGCAGAGTGCCTTTTATTAATTGCTTGGGCGCAGTAACAGATGTGCTGACAGCTCCTCTTAGTGCAGCGTGCTTGATGTTGAAAGACTTTGATTGAAGCTGCTGTGTGGAGTTAAGTGTTGTTTGGACACTGTTCTCTCTTCAGAGTGACCTCCATTGCAGATCGGTTGAATGTAGACTTTGCCCTCATTCACAAGGAGCGCAAGAAGGCCAACGAGGTCGACCGCATGGTGCTGGTGGGGGACGTCAAGGACAGAGTGGCCATCCTGGTAGATGACATGGCAGACACGTGTGGCACCATCTGCCACGCTGCAGACAAGTGAGTGGGGCTGACTGCTGCCTTCCTAACCCAGGAACCTGCTCCTAGGGAACGCTGTGTAATGGGTTAAGCAGATTATTTGCATGCTGAGTTTCACAAGGTCTCATGCAGTTCCTTGATTATTCGTGTCACACAAAATAAGGGAAAAGCCCAGTTAAAGTTCCCACAGTGGGAATAGGTAGAAGACCATTATGTCTTTTTTTTTTTTAATTTGAAAAATATCTGTGTTGAAAATGGACCATCACTGACTATGCCAGGTAGAACTAAGTGTTGTCTGGTCCTTCAGCTGATTCAGTGTTAGAAATAAGCTTTTCCAACTTTGATACCGTTCATGCCTTCTACACTAGAAACACCAACATATACAAGACTGTTCACTATTAAATACGGTATTAAATATTAGCACAGTATTTCATGCTGTATTAATACAGTATTAAAGTATTAACACAGTATTAAATATCTGCTACCTTGTGCAGGCAAAAATTACAGAAGGTCATTTGTATGATCGGCTCCAAATATTCCAGAGCTGAGAACAATGGGGTTTTTTCAGTGTGTGCTTTGCCTGTGGTGGATTTCATGGTAGTTGTTAAACTGTTTTCTTCCCCCAAGTCAATAGAGAGGGGGAATCAAAGGTAGCCTGTCCCCTGTGCACATGGTGCTGTCTCCTGTCTTGCCTACCACATGCCCTGCACTAATGTTAGCTTAATAATTGCTGAAAATTACTTGTCCTTTTCCTTTCCTCCCCCCTTACAGGCTGGTGTCAGCTGGAGCCACCAAAGTTTATGCCATCTTAACTCATGGGATCTTCTCTGGGCCAGCAATTTCCCGGATCAACAACGCCTGTTTTGAGGCAGTTGTAGTCACAAACACAATACCCCAGGAGGACAAGATGAAGCAGTGCCCTAAAATCCAGGTGAGCATCTGTTTTCTGTCACTCCTGGGGGTGGTAGCCTTGTCTGTTCGCCTCTTGGGGGTGAAAACCCCACAATACTGTATAATGCTGACAGTGGTTCTGTTGGTGCTGCCGTCACTGTTGACGAGTTCTCTTGGCCCTACTGCTGTGGGGTAACAGACATGCTACTCTGATAAAATGCAGCTTCTATTGCAGCTCATCTCAAACAGTTCATTAAAGGATCTTTTTTTCAGGGTTTGTTTAACCTAGATCAAATGTCTGATTTAATGGGGCCATGATGTAAGCAAGTAGTTGGACATGTGCCCTTTGGAGGAGTGATGTGCTGATGACGTGCAATGCTGAAACAGAGGTAGACAGGAACTTCTGATGTTGGTGCTGACAGCTTTGTTGTGCATCTGTCACTTTATGCCCAGCCTTTGCCGTCCATATGAAAGCTAAAAGCTGATCATGAGCCCCAGAATCTGCTGTTCAGCCAGTTCTCAATCCACTCATCCAGCGTACACTTCTTGAGTTTGCCAGTGAGGATTTCAGGAGAGACAGTGTCACAAGCCTTGCTGAAGCTGGCAAAATCCACTGCTCCCTCCTCACCCATCCAGGTAGTTGCTTCACCATAGAAGGTGGTCAGGTTGGTCACGCATGATTTACCTTTGGGGAATCCATGCTGACTATTCCTGATCCTGTTCTTGTCATCCATGAGCATAGGGATGGCCTCCAGAATGAAGTGCTCCATCACCTTTCCAGGGATTGAGGTGAGGCTGACTGGCCAGTAATTATGGGTTGTCTTTGCTTTCTTCCAGTCCTCAGGCACCTCTGCTGATCTCTAGGACCTTTCAAAGTTGATCATGAGTGCCTGGCTGCGATGTCTGCCAGCTCTCTCAGTACTCACGGATGTATCCCATTAGGGCCCATGGACTTGTGGATATCAAGTCTGCCCAAGTGTCCTCTAACCCAATCCTCCTTTACCAAGGCAAAATCCTACTTCCAACATCCCCTTACCCTGGTCTCCTGCTTGTCAGTGCAGACTGACGCAAAGAAGGTGCTCACTAACTGCCTTCTCTGCATCCTCTGTCACCAGGGTCCCCCTTCCCTTTAGTTACAGGCCCATGTTATTCTTAGATTTTTCCAAATACATCAATAGCAAAAGAAAAAAATTCTTGTTGTCTCTGACATCCTTGCCCAGATTTAATTCCATATGGGCCTTGTGGCTTCACAGCACAAATATCTAGGACACAAGCATTTGGAGAAGTTCTGGCACTACTCAGACTCAGCTAATACCGTGGTGCGAGTGTAGCAGCTTCCCCACTACTGGGCTGCTGGTGAAAGGGAAGCTGAACTGGTTGAAGCTGCAGCCAGTTTTAAGCTGCTTTTGGAAATATGTTATAAGCTGATTGCAAGCTGCTGTTGGGTTGCATGTCTTTCAGCACTAACTTCTGGATTATACTCCTGCAAGATAGCACCTACCTGGTGTTTCACCTTGTTTCCAGGCTCCGCGCTGTAGCTGGTGCAGGCAAAATGTTAAACTGGCAACCTCTGTTGCCAAAGATTGTAGTGGAGCAGTGTTCCAGGCTCTCCTTTAATACCTCACTTTTACACTGATGTCTCATGTTCGATGTTGAGGAACACACAGCTAAAGGATTTGTCACAAGTCACAGGCTTTACTCTGCAGCTTGTTGATTTTTTTCTTCCCTTCAGAGACAAACTATCCAGAAGATAAATATTAAATATGGTTTTCACTTGGTTTCCTTAATGCACCATGAATATGGCGATTCTTACTAGACTGCATATATTGAAATGCTTTAGCTGTGGGGATTCAGAGCTGGGATTTGGCTGAGACTCGACTTTCCCTCCTGGTTCCTGTCTGACCCCACCAGATGGAGCCAGCACAGCGCCCGGGAGCTGAACTGCAGCACAGCAGCTTCATCTCTCAGGCTGCTGGCAGCAGTGGTAAAACCTCTTGGCTCAAGGGAAGTGATTTCATCTTGATTTAGACTGCCCTAACTTCCCTGCACAAAGTGAATAACAGAGTCCTGTGGTAAACAGACTGAGCCTAGGGAGTCTGAGCAGAGCAAGGCGACAGCAGACTGTAACTCTGACAGACCAACTACAATATTTGCAGTGCTATTTGTAGAGTATCTGCGGGCTTGTATGTAATTAAATCCTAATCCTGTGCAGAAGTAATTTGTCTACATCTGGCATGTTATAAATGTGGGTGATGAGTTTATTCTTTAGGTTCTCCCTGACTTCCCAGCCGTTCTTTCAGGCTTGATGCCTTTTCTCAATGTCGCTGATGCATCTTTCTTCCCTTCCAGGTGATTGACATCTCAATGATCCTTGCGGAGGCCATCAGGAGGACTCATAATGGGGAATCTGTTTCCTACCTATTCAGCCATGTCCCTTTATAACAACAGATGTCAGCTGCTGCTTGTATGGCTTTTTTTTTTAAAACCAAAAGTTGTTCAGCTTGTTGTAAAGTTCAGTAGAAGACTCTGCTTGTTCCAGTGCAGTTCTCCACAGCTCCTGCTTCAGTCAGGCTTACTGGCTCTGGTCCCAACACTGGGAGGCTGGAGGGGGAAAGCTCATCTCTGTAACAGCCAACTCCACCAGCAGCCCTGTGCATGGAGCTGATCAGTAGCACTGACTCAATTCTGCAGGTCTGTGGAGAGCAGGACTGACACATGGCTAATTGCCACAATTATTTTGAGGGGGGGAGGGAGAGGGTTTGTCTGTGGGCAGGGTTAGATGATCTGGCATGCGCACCCTAAATTGTTTGGGAAGTAGAGCTCCCTAGGACATGTTAATCTGGATCTACAGCAAGAGCCCAAGAGACTGCTGGCTGTCTTACCGCTCTGTACCTGACAGAGCCCTGGGAGAGTGGTGGGGAAGGCTTGTGTCTTGGCCAGGCTTGACCCTTGGTGAAGCCCTGGGAGACACCGAGGAGGTGGTTCTGCTACAGCTTCCTCCCATGAAAGGAGATCAGTGTAGCTTGCAAACTTGAATTCCTCTTAATTGTTGATGAAATGCCCTTTAGTGTGCTACACAGCAAAGTGAGGGTGAGAGCAGAGTCCGTGCAGTGCTGTGTTAGCTTAGTGGGGAAGGTGCATCCTGGACAAGTGTTCTTTTCCAAAAATTCTGACGCAGAGGACTCGTGGTGGTTGTGTGCTTTAGTTTCTAGTGCAGGCTAAAACCAGCTTCTCAATTTCACAGCTTCCTCTTAGCCTTGCTAGCTAACTAGAGGACTGCTGTCACGTACTGCAGCTGCACCTTGACCTGCTGTGCAACTCCCTGACCCTTTTTTTACCAGTACAGTAGTAAACAGAGCCTCTTTATCCAACAGCAGCAGGGTTGTTGCATCTAGCAAGTGCCTGCTCAGATGCTGGGGTGACCTAAAACACAACAGCTTTGTGTCCAGCTGGCTTAGCCTCTCATTCATTGCCTGTTACAGTCCTGTTATCCTGTAAGTTACTGACATGTTGTTTGTTCTGCTCGTTGTCTGCCTTTCCTTGAAAATGTTGCTTCTTGCAAAATACCTTAAGCCAAGGAGCATTGCTGGTTGCAGGACAACAGAACCTGAAGGAACCTTTGGAGTGGGTCTGATGCTGCTCAGGAGTGTTTATGGCAATGGGTTGAAGAGGCTGGTGATACCTAGTACTGGGAAAACTGCAGATTTAACACCAACCTGACAGGCCACAAAGTGCCTGAAAGAAAAATACCAAAACTAGAGCTGGCTGAGGCTCTTGGATGTAATAAGTATCATCTGAAACTTGAAAACTTAGAAAATGTACCAGACAATCGCAAGGTAAACTGCTAAGTCTCTCCTGAACTCTTACGGTTTATAGACCAAACTGTTTTATTCTGGTTTTGTTCTGTTTTTTTTTTTGTTTTTGTTTTTTTTTAAATAAGCACTCCTCTTTTATTTGTTTTTAAGCTGGAGGAAGGGAAAAAGGGAAAAGAAGGAACTTGAAATTACTTTCTGGAGTAACCAGCATGGCTTTGAAAGGCTGGGGGCTGGGATATAAGTGGAACTAACTGAAAGATGTGGTTAAAATCTAGGGAAGTACTTCTTTAGTTGTGCCTTTTACTGAAGACTTCTCTCCCTTCCTAAACTCCTGTCCTGTGGCATTGTTAACACTTCTATTAGTGTAGAGCTTTTCTTTTTGTATAAGAATTGGTGTTTGTCTGGAAACTGTGCATCTCTTGCTTCTTTGCTTTGCATCCTGCACTGAGCTCTCCCAAGAGTCTGTGATCCCACCTCCTGTAAGGGAGCCCCTGCTGCCGTCCTGCTGCTGCTCTGAGAGCCAAACGCCAGGACAGCAGAGCAGTGCTGGGAGGGTTTCCAGCAGCATTTGTGTTTAAAGTTAAGACCTGATGAAGGAATTAAACTTTTATTTAAAAACCACGGCCTCTGCCTGTAAGTGTTTCTAAATATCTTAAGTGACATGAATCTTCTGAGCTGGGTCATTTTAAGGGCAGATCATGAAGTAATTTTATTTGGAAGGGACCTTGGAAGGCCATCTGGTTTAACCCCTGTGCATGTGGCCAGCTGTGAGGTTCAGCCTGGCTCTGCTCACACTGCGTGGAAGGAAAAGCATGGGACCAAGCACTGAGCAATTGCTTTTGTCCATATTTGATTTCCTGGATGTAATTGTTCGAGGTGGTAGTGCAGCTTCTCTGGTACTGTTCAATTATGTATCTGAGGAGATACATTCATATAATGTTCAGGTGGGGGAAGCTGGAATATTTTAACAAGTACAAATGAAGAATTTGTAAATGTCTTGCACACAGCTGATGATCAGAGACAGCAGGATTATGTCCTGACTTGTTCTGACTAAACCCTGATATTTCTCATTGTGTGTTGCAGATGGGAAAGTATAAATGAAGTCAGAAGGATGAGATGGCAGGTCTGGAGAAAGGTCTTTGGCATTACAAATAGACTTTCAGACCTAGGCTGAACATGGCCATGGCCTCAGGCAGACATTTGCTGAGGATCACAATTGTTGTTCATCTGTTAAAATGTCTTGCAGTACTGGCCAGTGAATAAGTGAAAAAATGAAGTTTTTTTCCCCAAATAGCAGGGTGGATGCTGTGGGTCTTGTCAGGATGATGTAGCAGATTTCACTTTCCTTTGGTAAAAAAAGCAGAACAGAGCTTTACAGCCATTTGTACACAGGAGACCATTGCTAATAATGAGTATATAATGTTTTCTTAGTTACTTTAATAAAACCAGGGGTTCGAGTTGGGAGAGGGCACAGACTTAATATGCTATATGACATTGTAGCTCTTTAAAAGGATGGGAGATACCTCCTTGGGACTTTTCTCATACCTGTGGAGAGTTACTCTGCTCTGAAAACTTCAGATCAGAAGGGATTGAGACTTTACCAGAGTCTCGAGGTGAACTCTGGGATGTCTTAGGCTTTCCTCACAGCTGCCTGAGTTACTACTACAGGAAACAAGTTATCCCCCAGGAGAAAATCTCAACCGAGTCATTTGCTGAGCTCCTGCAGTTGGAGGTCTGGAAAAGCAGGACAGAGTTCCAGCAGCTCGCTCTGCCACAGGCACTGCCAGAGTGTGGCTGCAGGTGTGAGGATGCTGGTGTTGGTGCCAGTAGCCATCTCGTGCCTGTCTGCTGCCTGCTGTTAATTCAGCAGGAAGAAGGAACACCAGTCATTAGTCCTGCATCAGCCCCGCTCACCTGCCTGGGTACCTGAAATTAATGCACAGGGTGGGAGCTGGGCTTACCAGGTGTGCCTTGCAGGTAGCAGGATGTGTCCACTGCTTAAAGCAAAATGAGATACATCACAAAATAATTTGCTGGGAGCTCCCTCCTGCCTTATTGATGTAAGGAGGTCTCCTGGAATTGGTGTTTTTGTGATCTAAAGAAAGCAGCACCTTGTCTTGCTGCTGTTGGGCAAGGTGTTGCCAAGCCCTTCTGTGACCTGCAGCACCAGCCACAGGAGGAATGAGCCCTCCTGTAAGACACAACAGCCCCAGTATACTGCTGCCTTCCCGGAGCTCTCTGCGCCTGCCCTGATGGATGTGAAGGGTTGTGGCAGGAGGCTGGGGTATAAAACGGGAGAAAAGTGCTCTGGCCCTGTGGAATTGCTCAGCCTGGCAGCTGTCATCGTGGTGCCCTGCAGGCAGAGGGGTTAGGGGGCTGAGAAAAACCTGATGAGAGAAAACCTCCCGCCTCCTTCCTGTACAGGAAAGTAAGGCATTCCTGGAAAAGGCCATCGGGGAGGTTGTATCATCCCTGGCAGCATTTTTCTGTGAGAGATTTAAAAGCCATCTAAAATGGCTGGCAGTCAGTCTGTGCTATTTCAGGTCAGGGCTGTTTTTGCTTTCTCCCTATCTGTTGATGTCTCAGTTCCTTTGTTATAAATTATTGAAAGCAGAAATGCCAAAAGACGTAAGAAAGGAGCTGGTTATGCAGTTACGGGAGGCTTTGCTAATTTGTCAGGGGGAAAAGCTCTTGCTGGGATATAAGCTCCTTTCTTGTTCTTTGTGCAAGATGGGTTTTAGCAGCTCCCCAGCAGCAGCCCCACCTCTCCCCTGCTGGCAGCGCGCAGGGTTGGCTTTAAAGCTGCTCTGGCCGCGGTTTGTACGAGCGTGGTGGTGCTCGAGGAAGGGGGAGCTCCCCTTCCCCTGCCTGCGTGGCCACCGTGGTGGCTTTGTGCCCAAACAAAGACCCAGGGGTTGTGAAGTGCTGCAGCAGTAGGAGATGCAACACGATGCCCAGGGGCTCTGCCTTGGCTGTGGCGGGTGCAGCTGGTTCTGCTGAGGGGTGGGAGGATGGTGGCCGGGTTTTTGGGTGCAGCTGGTGCTGGCGAGGGGCTGTGCACAGGCAGGGTGGGGATCAGGTTCCTTCGCACTCGCTGCCTGCCAGGGACAAAAGCTACGTCAGACTGCAGCATCCACAAAGGAGAAGCATGTGGAGAATAGGCAAGGAAAGGGGGAAGCTGAGGGGAAGGTGAGCAGGGCCAGAGAGTAAACACATGGTAAAACGCTCGTCTGGCTATTTGCCTGAAGGCGAAAAGGATTTCCTGTGTTCATATTGAAACTGTGTGGATGTTTTGGTTCCTGCTGGCTATGCAGGAAAAATGAGCCTTTTCTCACCGGGGCTGGGCTGTGTGATGCAGGCTCTGCAGGGTGGGTTTGAAGGATGCTCGTGCAGGCAGCCCTGCCTGGGCTTGCAGCTCCTGGCTCTGTAGCACTCTCCAAACCTGGCCCTGCTGGGGGCTGCACCACCAAATCAGAGCAGCTCTGGGAGCAGCCTGGCCTGGAGCTTTGCCTGCTGCCTCTCCCGCCCTCCCTCCCCCAGGCACAGGGACTGGAGGCTGTTTGCCATCCAGACTCCTGTCGGAGGAGCAACCTGGCCTTAGATCTTGGCCTCTGCCTTTTCAACATTTGCCAACTCCTGGCACTTCTTGAATTCAGAGCCCATATTCTGGCTGGAGTGAGAAGGTGCCTCAGGGCTTGCGGCAAAGGGCCACCTCCGGCCATGACCTGCTGTCGCTGGATAGCACCAGTCCCTCCTGCCAAGACGGCAGTCGTCTTGCTAGAGAACACAAAGCGAGTGTTTCCTCCGGATTGCTGGGGATTTTCTCTGTAAAATCTCCAATAAGCCCTGAGCGAAACCCAGAGGCTGGCAGGCCAGGAGGAGGTGGAGGTGAGAGCTGCTGCAGCACAGCTGCTACCCCTGGTGCTCTGTAACCTGCTCACGATGGCCCCACGATCTCTGCAGAAAGGTTTTGGCCAGACTTATCTGCAGTCAGGATACTTTTCCTTTTGCCTCTTCCCCTTCCCCTCATTCCCATCAGCACCTACAGGACCCTTCTGGCCCTCTACCCCCTCTGTCCTGGTGGCCAGCATACGGGTGCCCCCAGACTGCCACTGTCCTTTCTACTGGGATCAGATAAGCTGCCTGCACTGCCCCTTGGCATTTTCCCAACAAAAGTATTTCTTCCACTTGCATGCCAGCCCATCTGCACAGTTTGGGCTGCTCCCCAGGCTTGCGGCAGCCAAGCAAATGTGTGTGAGTATGGTCAGCTTCTTGCCCACCCATGCTGGTTCTTTAGTGACCAGATCTCCTCAGGAAGTGCTGTGGCCAGAGACTGTAGACGTGAGCTGGGCACAGTGGCCAAGCATCTCTCACAGGTGTGAGAATAGGGTGCTGGTTTTAGCCCGAGGCTTGCTTTATTCCAGCTCTGCTTCAGCAGTGGGAGCATCCCTGGACACACACACACACGGGCCACAGCTGCCTCTGTCACTGTGGGGCACCTGCTTCTTGGGGGGAACTTGGGGGTGGGACGGTGGCTTTGGAGTCATCTGGTCCCATGGGGACCGGCCTGCCCCCCCTCACAGCTGGCAAGCAGGGGCATGTGCGCACAGGAGGGGCAGTGGGAACTATGCCCGTAGTGGGGGCAGCAGGAGCTGTGTCTGCGCGTGTGTGAGGGGGTGTGTGACCCCTGTCCGTGTGTGTGGTGAGGGGGTGTGTGACCCCTGCCCGTGTGTTTTGCAAGGGGGTGTGTGACCCCTCTCCGTGTGTGGTGAGGGGGGTGTGTGGCCCGTGTCCGTGTGTGTGGTGAGGGGGTGTGTGACCCTGTCCGTGTGTGTGGTGAGGGGGTGTGTGGCCCGTGTCTGTGTGTGTTGAGGGGGTGTGTGGCCCGTGTCTGTGTGTGGTGAGGGGCTGTGTGACCCCTGCCAGTGTATGTGGTGAGGGG
>VYZT01000602.1:63984-74547 GCA_013400735.1 Pomatostomus ruficeps
GCCCGGGCCCGGGGAGCGGCGAGGTGCCCGGGGCGGCGGCGCGCCCCGCCCTGCGCTATTGTCCGCGGCGGGGGCCGGGGGGGGCCGGGGCCGCCTTTGTCTTCGCGTCCCCATCCCTCGGCTGACTGCGGCGGGGGTCTCGCAGGCAAAATGTGCGACAAACCAGACCTCTCGGAGGTGGAGAAATTCGACAAGAAGAAGCTGAAGAAAACCAACACGGAGGAGAAGAACACGCTGCCCTCCAAGGAGAGTGAGTGCGGGGCCGGGGGCTGGCGGGGCGGGAGGCACGACCGGCGGGGCAGTGCCCTCGGGGGCCGGTCTCGCCGCCGAGGCATCCGGGAGAGAGGGGCGGTTTGGGACGACGGGGCTCCGGCCGGGGGAAAGCCACGGGCAGCGGTGTGTCCAGCCCGGGGCAGCGGGCACGGGCACTCCGAGAGGGCTGTTGCGCCAAACTGATGCCTCAGGGCATCACTTTGCTGCGGACGGACGCAGACAGGTGCCCGACTTGCTGCCACGCACGCGTGTGGTTTGTCTTCTTCTACCTTGACTGTTAAACCACCCCACTTGGGGTCAAACCACAGAACTGGGCACCAGGGCCTGAGTGAACCCTCTGAAACCTTCTCCAGAGCATGCTTCCACAAAGAAAAAAAAGCACTAGAGACTAATGGGCCTCTATTCTCTTGCAGCTATTGAGCAGGAGAAGGAATGTGTGAAGTCTTCCTAGAGAGAGATTGCCTGGCAGGAAGAGCGACTACTCAATTATTTTGCTTTGAAATGAATCATGTGGGTTTTTTTAAATTTACATCACGTACATGTATAGAAAACAGTTGTATCACCTAACACACTGTCCCACTTTGCTGGCAGCTTTGGCAGGTGAGGGGACAAAGCGTGGTCCTCTCAGTCCATCAGTAGCCTGACCTGATGCCATCTCTGCTGCTCAGCTGCCTCCTTTGACAGCACTGATCTTGCTCTGATGCAGTGGGGAGATGAGCAAGGGCCATGGAGGCTTCTGGGGAGGGACCCTTTCTGCCTGGGGGAGTGGGGAACCTTTCTGGCCTCACCTCCAGCCTGGGTCTGTCTTGCATATTCTTCACTGACAGTGTTCTGTAGCCTCACTCACAGTTTTTTGTCTTCCTTTGGGGAAAAATGAGAAGTTTATTATAAAATAAAAAATTGTAATGATCTACCTATGGCTTGTGGCTTCTTCACTGGCAAAGGTTCTGGCTGTAGCTTGCCCTAGAGGGTGGGGAGGTCTCTGCCTGGTGCTGCAGCAGTGCCGGTTGTTCAGTGTTGCTCAGAGGGTGATGTGGGATGGTTCCCTGTAGGGTGAATCCAGCTTGGTGTTTGCCTGGGGATCAGTTCCTGGGGGAACTGGGAGCATTTCTGGCATGCCTATGGCCACTGTGCTCCACCACCATTGTGGTTTCTTGGTGCATCTTAAAAGTAGAGGCTAACCTGGGCCTTGCTGCCCATGTGAGGGCTGAGCCTCCTGCCATGGAAAGCTTGGTGTCCCCTGCCTAAAACCTCGTGGAGCTGGGCTGGCACCTTGTCAGCACGGCTGGAGGTGCTGGCAGTGAGGATGCTGGCCTGGGCCCTGCTGGTGTGGTGGCCAGGCCAGCTCTGCCCACCCAGTTCTTGCAGCACAGTTCTCCCATCACTGCCTGGCAGTGCCCTTCTACTCCCCTTGAGCCAACCTCGGCCCCTACCCTTGGCTGAAGGTGGTTTTTGCAGCCCTATAAGGATGGGTTTTAATGCAGTAAATCCCTTGGGTACTCTGGGCTGATCCCAGCCCTGCCCTGCAGGGGTGGAGATCCCTGGGTCCTGCAGTTGGCCACCAGCACAGTGTGGGTGAGCTCTGCCAGTGGCTCCAGGTCTATGCTGAGGCTTCCTGGCTGCTGCTGGGATTTCCTCACGTCCACCTAGCCTTCAGGGTCACTGAACAGACCAGGCCACTTATGGAGGAGGTGGAGGCAGACTAGCCAAAACTTTCCAGCTAACAGTTTTGGTCAGTGTTCCTAATGAGCCTGGTCAGCTGGGGACAAACATGGGGCTCTTGTGCCTGCCTGGACATGGTGCCTCTCTGCCTGGTGCCTCCACCCACGCTGCCTGCCAAGGACTGCAAATAACACTGCCTGTGTGGCTGCCACTGCCTCCACCCCTTAAAAAGCAGAATTGAAAGAGCTGCAGGTAAGAGGTTGGTGTTTGTGCGCTGTCGGGGCAGCGTGTGGGGTTTTCCATGGGGTGAGGGCAGTGGGGAGCAATACAGAGGCCCAGCTGGGGCTGCTGCTATGTTGGGCTGAGCACTGAAAAGTCCAGCACATGCCAGAGTGGCTGTGCCCCTTCAGCACCCTGATGTCCCCAGGACAGAACCCTATCCTGGATGTGGGAACCTTTCCCCAGTGCCAGCTGCCAGGGTGGTTTGTCAGGGTGGCAATGTGTCCCTGCTCAGGGGTGGTTTTTCTCACGGAGCCAGCTTGAATCCTTTCCCTATCCCTGAGAGCCAGAGCCTGAGTTGAACCAAGTGAAGATTTTGGGATGGAAACAAAGTGGCAGTGCTGATCTCCCCTCCTCAGTGCTGCTTTTGGGGGTAGGGAGGTCTCAGTGGCTGCCCAGAGCTCCTTGGCTGCTCCTGACACCGCCCTGATGCCTCTCCCTGCTACGTGCTGCAACGGGCCCGTCTGCGGGCATGGAAAAGCACCAGGGTAAAGCACCAGGGCACTTATCTCTCCCTGAGTCACATGGACGTCTGCAAGGCCACAGCAGGAGTGTCCCCTCCCTGGCACCGCTGTGCTCACAGTAAATTCCCCCTTCCCCTGTGCTGTACACACAGGCAGCAGAGCCTGCCAGGGGTGCTGCCCACCCCAGTCCTACAGAACCAGCTGGTTTCCCAGCCGGAGCCAGGGCTGGGGGTTGCTCCACATGGTAGGGTGGCTGGTGCCAGAAGCTGGCAATGCTCCAGCGTTGACCCTGAGTCTGTGGAAGCGGCCCATGGGACCCCCATGCATCCTGGGGAGCTGGAGAGGTGTTGATGCAGCTGGGTTTGAGTTGCTTTTTCACTGCAGACAACCCGGGCATGTAGGGATACAGGTTTAGACATGGGGTAAAGTGCTGGCACAGCCAGGTCTGTGCCCCAAGAAAGCCACTCCAGGGGCTGGCAGTCCCAGCCCAGACCCAGGGATATCAGCTGGAGCTGGGAGCAGCTGCCCAGGCCCAACAAACATATCTTTGTGTGTTTTATGGCCAACGTGGCTGTGTTCACCTGAAATGAGGGCAGTCCAGGCACTTCTCCCAACCACATCCCTGCCAGAATGGTGCACAGGAAGTACCAGAACACATTGCCTAAATGCCCTACCCTCAAGACTGAGGGTAAAGAGTTATCTATTTTGCTAACCAGTGTCCAAAATGTCCTGTTGCCGGCAGAGTGTGAGCCAGAAAGGGGAGAACCATTACAGAAAAGCCTTTTATATCAACACTTTCCCTCCCTACCCCAGACTTTCCCCTTTTCACCCTGGCACACATCTGCCAGTGGTGTGGGAGGCCAGGACACCTGCCAGACTGATGTCCCCTAGAAATGTGGTGGCTTCAGCAGCATGGGCTGCCCCAGCAGCCACCCACACACAGAGGATGCCATCCCAGGAGCTGAGCCTTGCTGGCAGGGCTCTGTGACTCTTCCCTCGCTGGGCACCAGATGAGTTACTCACGACAGCCCCTCTTGGCAATGCCAGGAGGACACAATCCATGCCTCTCCAGTCTGGGCCCCATCCTGCGGTTTCGGGGCGGTTTCCTCCCATGCTCAGTGAGATGGTGAGCTGTGGCCTCACTGCAGAGGAGGGAGGAGAAGGCTGAGTCACCATCAGGAGGAATTTGGGTGAATACCTGGTGACCAGCAGCCTGAGGTGAATTCAGATCAGGGCTTGCGGCTGGGCTGTGTGTCTGCCCCTGCGACTGCTTCATCCCCTCTTACTCAGACAGGAGAGGATTTGGCCCAACACACACATGCGTGGAGGATCATAACCCCATCTCCGGCAGGAGGTGCCTGAGTCAGCCTGTGCATGGCCCTGCACTGGGCTCCCCTGTGCCCCATTGCTCCCTGCCAGTCTGTGGCACCTTGCTCATGTCCCACAGCACCACGCTGGTTTTTAGCACAACTCACCCAGGGCAAGGGAGGCTTTTTCACTCTGGCAGCCGAGGTTTTCCTTTTGCCACTCGCCATCTGGCAGCCCCCAGAGCTGCAGCAGAAAGTGGTGAGAGCCAAGAGGTGTCAGTTGGAAATTGCCAACCTCAACCTGAACTGCGGTCAGTTCAAGCAAACCTCTCATGGAAGGTGTGTGTTTGGCACCAGAGCAAAGAGGATAAGGTGAATCCAGGCTGCACAGACAGGTGGATGCTGCAGCTCCCCAGTGGGTGGATCCTGCCCACCTTCACCTCCCTGTTCCCTGCATCCCTGGGAAAAACATGTCACTACCTGTGTGTCACTTGGGTTGGCCTTTCCCTGCCAGGTCTCTGCTGCCTGCATGAACACATTGCCAAGCACAGAGCTTGAACCACCTCATGGTGGCAGGGGTGGAGGGGGGAAAGCAAAGGGCAGCAAGCATGAGCTGCCAGGGAAAACGTCTGCTAGGAGTGCTTGGGGAGGATCTGTGCATGTGTGCATGGGGATGGTTAAAGAGAAAAGCATGTGGCTGTAAAAGAGGAAAGCAGAAAAAAAGGAGCAATAGTGGGGAAATGGAAGTGTTATGTGGGCTAGTGACCACAGTCCTTCGGCAAAGGAGTTGATAGTAGGCCACCATGCTGTGTGAGAGTTGTGTTGTATGGGGTCACTCGGTGACACAGGGGAAGGATGGACAGACAAGCTGTCCGCATTCTATGATGGGGAGCAGCACTGTGCTGGAGAACCCCCATGATCATGGGAAGGGAAAGCCACTGTCCCTGACCAGCGGGTGGAAAGGCACCCACACAGCGAGCCAGGAACCTTTGGACACCTGCGCTGGGAAACTGGCCTGTGGGCTGCACACACTCAGCACAACCCAACACCTTCCCCAGCAGTGCAAAAGTTATTGCTGCTCTTGAAATAGTGCCCTGGAGGTCAGCTTTACCAGCAGGAGCTTACTCATCCCCTGCCAGCGAGGGCTCAGCGTGAGTAGTGATGAACCGGGAGCACGCAGAGCTTCCTGCTCAGGACCAGGCTCCTGCCAGCACCTGGCTCTAAACAAAGCTGGGAAGTCACGCACTGAGCCCCCCTGCAGCCCCACACTGCCCACATTTGCCGGGGCTGTTGCCGGCACGAGGCACAGGTGGGAGCAGCCTGGCTGCGTGCCTTGGCTGGGCGACACGCCGGGGATGCCGAGCCCTTCGGGGGCTCCTGACAGCGGCTGGGACTCAGTGCTAACTTCTGGCCCCCCTAAGCTGCATTCTGCAGATTCCCGCGGGCCCGAGGGGCCGTGCCCGGAGCTGCGGCAGCATGTGCTCCTAGAGAACGCGGCTCCGGTGTCTGCGGCAGCGCCCGCACTTGCACCCCAGCCGGGGCAGCTGACAGAGCAGAGGAGCGCTTTATTTTAGGAAGCAGCTGGCTGACACAGGAGACATTGTTTATCATCTTTCTTGCTTCTGGTGTTTTATTACAAAGGATTATGGCATGAAAAGCCATTTTGTTCCTCAATGCATAGCCCCCTCTCCATGATTTATTCCTCTCCACAGGCAACAGCTGGGGTATGACATCCCAGGAAGTGGGGGGGAAATAAGGTGGTGGCTCAAAGCCATGGCAGTGATGGCAGCAGGGATGCACCCAATGTCCAAGTCATGGCACAGCTGGCAGGAATTTGCTGGGGTGCCTGAGACTACTCATGTACCTTCATGATGTGAGGAGCGGAAAAACAAAATCAAAGTCTTTCTACCGTGGGTGTCACCTGTAAGGCAATGTCACCTTGCTCTGTCTGGACAAGGCAAGGGTCAGTGTCCTTCCCCCAGGGACACTGCTGTCCCCAAGCCTGTGTGCCCCACTGCCAGTGCTGGTTGCATCCTGTGGTGTGACAGTCCCAAACCTGCCTGGATGAACCTGTACAGGAATGTCCTGCTGCCTGCAGGGAACCTGGGGCCAGGCTGGGCACAGCATGGTGCAGGGAACAAGCTGGGCACACTGGGTGGGGTGCAGGGTACAAGCTGGGGGTCAGCTTGGGAATATGTCTTTTGCCACTCCCCCCAGAATCACCTTCAGGCAGGGCAGAGGCACCTCCATAGCCACAGCAGGAGAAGGTTCTCTCTGTCCCTCTGTCCAGGCACTTTCCCTTGCCAAGTAACAGCCAGGATACCATGTGTCCATCTGTCCCCCTCCTCTGTCCCTGCTGCTGTGTGCCTTTCCTGTGGGTCCCAGAGCAGAGTCCGTGGCAGCACAGGCTGAACTCCCCTCCACCCGGCTGCGAGCCAGTGCCTGACAGACTCCTCTGTGGTTTTCCAGGAACCAGCTCCGGAGCCATGGGCAGCAGATAAGCATGTTGCAACAGATGCCTTGTGCTGTCTCCTGAAGGCCCATCCTGTGTGTGCACCTACATCAGGGTAGAACTATGTCTGATGCTGCCTCCTATGGTGATACCTGCTCTGCCACTTTGTCATTTAACCTGTCCCTAAAAACCAGCTGAGGGGTTCTGGGGAAGAGCTGGGGATGGGTGGGGAGGTGAAGGCAGCGGTGTGTGGCTCGGTTACTGGCAGGCCTGCGGCTCCACTGAAGCTGGGACAAGCCCCTGCCTGCATTGTTGTGTCTGAGAGGCAGCTCTGCAGTCCAGGCATGTCCCCTCCCTGCTGCCTCAGACCAGTTCATGAAAACAACACAGGTCACTTCTGTAGGGCAGGTCGAGGTGTGTGGGATAGAGGGGGATGTATGGTGGGGTCTTCCCCAGCTTTGCTCCAGCTATGGAGCTCCTTCCTGGGGATGTAAATGGACTATGGGGTACCTGGCAACCACTGCTCAGAGCCGTAGGCTCAGGGCAAATGGGGGTGGCCAAGGCTAGGGGTGGCAGGACTGTTCAGGGGGTTCCTGTGCTGGGAAGTGTTTCAGAGCAGATGCCATGGGCTGGAGCTGCTACTGGGTACATGCCTTGGAGAAGCAGCTGCAGACCCGTGCACCAGGGCTGGAATAAAGGCAGAGGCCCAAGCCCCAGCTGCAGCACGGGACGTGTGATGAATTAATCGGGGCATGAGCTGGCAGCATTGTGTGACCACAGGCTGGCAGGGGGTCGAAGCTGGATCAGGGCTCCTCACCTTGGCACCAGCTTCCTGTTGTTCACCATAACTCCCAGAGCTGGCAGTGAGAGCCAAGCAGCCACACACGTGCTGCAGCCTCTCTGGGCAGGGATGCAGCTGAGCCTAGGGGAGTTAAACCTCTTGTGCTGCAGGAGCCCTGCGCCCTGCAGAGCACCCGCTGCCCTGGTGCAGCCCCTGCAGCCCTGGTACTGCTCATCCAGCTCGTGGCTCCTGGGTCACGTCCCCATCTCCGGACAAATCCCCCTGGTGCCCAGAACCCACAGGCAAGGCCCCATCCTGCCCATGGGGCCAGGGCAGTGCTGCTCGCAGCAGGTTCCCACCAGAGCAAGGTCATGCCCAGATAAGCCCATTCCTTAACTTGTGCTAAGTGTGCTTTAGTCATAGAGTTACTAAGTAGGCAGCTCCTGTCGGGTCAGTGTTTGTTGGCTGCATTGCTTATCTCTCTACTTTGCTGGGCTTTGGGAACATGTTGGTACAAACCATGGCTCTGTGCTTTGCCCTGGCACTGACGGCCTTGCTCTGCTGGGGGAGCTGCCTTGTGGAGAGGATCAAGGAATACATCTCCCTCTCCTCACCCAGGACTGATGTGGGTGGCTTTGTTGTGCAGGGTCACGAGGTCCCTGCTCACCTTTACATGGGCTGTTTAATATCACTAATTAACAACTGGGGGTTTGTGGCAGCACTTTACAGTCTCTGCAGGTAGCTCCTCTCAAGTGTGAGGGCAAGATATCTCTACAGGGAAGATCTTGTGAACTACTCAGGGAAGTGGACCAGTACAGGTGAAGGTATCCAGCACCAGTGAGAAATACATGGTGCTGGAGGTCACGTACAGTGATCTTGACAACAACGTCACCAAAGATCCAGAGGGTGGCCTGTGCACACAGGCTGTGTGGAGGAAGGTGATTCAGAGTGCCCCAGTGTCATTCTGACAGCAATGTATTGTCCAGATATGAAAACACCATCTATGAAGAAAACATCTTCTTGGCTCCAGATTTTTGAAGAAATATCTGTCTCTCCTCACCCTGTACGCCAGTGCCTTGGCTGTCAGGGGCACCCCAACGAGTCAGAGCCCTCATGCCCTGGTCAGAGGGAGAGTGAGCCCCAGGTGCATTTGCTTTTGCTTTATTAATCTGCCTTTATCTTGATCCACAAGGTTTTTTACATCTTACTTTCTCCCTGCCCTATTCTGCTGAGGAAGGGAGTGATAGAGCATCTTGGTGGGTAACTGGTGTCTACCACAGGTGCCAAACAGGTTGTTGTCCAACTCAGCAAGATAACCAGACTGCACAGCCACTGGGAGCCAAACCAGACCAGACATATCCCTGCTCAGGTGGGCAGGTGACTCCAACAGCTGCCAGCACCCATGGATTACCCTGGAGGTACATGGGGGCCCCTCGAGCATGAGCACGGTCAGCTGGGGTCACTGGCCATGTGGTGTCTTTGGCTGAGCTGCAGGGACATGCTGTCATTCCTAAACCCTGCAGGCAGCATCCCCTGAGGTTTAGGTGTCTGTCAGGTCTGATAGGGGTGGTGCAGGAAGGCAGAGCATGGCACAGTGCTGCAGCAGAGCACCATGCCCCTGTTGCCTTGGCAGGATCTGTCGTGGCAGCTCTTTCTTGTTCAGGATCAGGGCTCGCCCCTTATGTGCTAAATCAGATCCCCAATCAATAAATACTGGCAAATAATGGGATTGAATGGCTGCCAGGCAAAGGGAACTTGGCAGGGGAAAGTGTGCCATGCTCAGAGGCTTGCTCCAGCAATGCATGGTCCCGACAGAGCTGGCATGGGGACCTGGACTGGTTTGGAGGGATCTCCCTGTGGATAGTGCAGGCTGGGTCAGACACTGGTAGCAGCAGCATCCTGCGCTTCTGCCATAGTGCTGCTGTGTACAATGCACACTCCCAGAGCTCCCCCATTTTCCCCAGGCTCCCCTGGTCCCCGACTGCCAACACCCTCGACCTTGGGTCCTTGTGCTGCCTGCCCCCTCCTTGCCCCCCTAGGTTTCCCTTGCTCCCCATCTCTTCTGACAGATCACAGAAGCCAGTATTAATATAATCCCTGGCTTAATTTAAATCCTCCTCCTATCTCATGCTTTTCCGGGGGGAGAAGGGAATTCATGCACTTTTGTGGCACCCACTCAGCCCTGGAGCTGATGTAGGATCCAGATGGCCAATCGTCCTGGATGTCCATGCAAGGGGTCCCTGCTATTCCCCCCTGGAGAAGGTGTCCAGGGCACATTGCAGCCCCAGTGAGATGTGCCCCCAAATTTCAAAGGTGTATCTCGGTGAGCACTAGGCATTGTTAGGAAGAAGAGTTGATGATGCCAACCAGAGGGGAACATACAAGGGGCTCCTGCTCCCCAAAACACCTCTGCAGCCACCTGGAGGTCTGATTTCCCTCTCTCTCTGCCCTCACTCTCAGGGTGAGGGTGGTGTGACCTTGCCACTATTTTCCCATTCAGCTGTCTGTAATGTTTGTATTTGCGGTTCTTCCCCCGGGAACCTCCTTAAAGATATTCTTGCTCCCGGTCCTGTGGGCGATAGTGAGGCTGGGGAGTCTTGCTTCTTCGGGCAGCTGTCACTGAAGTGACAAAGTGGGGACGGAGGGACTATAAGAGGAGTGACAGGGGCAGGCAGTGAGGGGACACAGGGGGCACTGTGAGGGCAGTCATAGGGAAGGGCGGTGAGGGGCTGCGGTGTGACATGTGAGACTGTGAGGAGATGGGAGATCAGGGAGTGACAGGGAGTGGTATTAGGGGGGCTGCGGGGGACAAGGGACATGTGGGGACTGTGAGCAGAGTGACAGATGGGACTGTGAGGAGGGATATGCAGGACTGTGAGAGGAGTGCCGGGGACGAGCAGTGCGAGGCTGCGGGGCACAGTGGGGACATGCAGGGACTGTGGAGGGGAGTGACAGGGGTTACTGTGAGAGGCTGCGGGGCGACATGCGGAACTGTTTGGGGGAGTGACGGGGCGGGCAGCGAGGGGCTCCGGGGCACAGGGGGACACTGAAGGGACGGGAGATGGAGGAGTGACAGGGCGGGCAGCGAGGGGGCACAGAGGGGACTGTGAGGCGAGTGACGGGCGGCGTGTGAGGGGGCTGAGGACGCACAGGGGGGACATGCGGGACTGTCAGAGCAGTGACAGAGACACTGCGAGAGGAATGACGAGGGCCTGGTGATGCGAGTCACCGCGGATCTGTGAGGGGCTGCGGGGCGGGTGTGTGAGGTGCTGCAGGCGGCTCTGTGAGGGGCTGCGGGCGGGTCCTGGAGGGGCTGCGGGGCGGGGTCCGTGAGGGGACGCGGGC
>VYZT01000602.1:74637-103994 GCA_013400735.1 Pomatostomus ruficeps
CGCCGCCGCCCCCGGCCCGGGCACCCGCGGAGGGGGGAGGCTGGAGAGCCGCCCCTTCACCCCGGCCCCTGCCGAGGGGCCCCTCGCGGGTGCCGCTTCTCGGCCGCGGGCACCTCCCTGGCCGCTCCCGTGGGGCGGGAGGGGACCCGCCGGAGGGTCTCTGCTCCGCCGCGCCGGGGCCTGGGGAGCGGGGGCAGTCGGGCCCGGCGTGCCCGCCCCTCTGTTGGTACCTGCACACAAGTGCTGGCGCCCTGCGAGAGCGGGTCGGCCCTGCTGCAGTGGGGTTCAGCCTCCGGAATAGCTCGCAGCGATGTCACAGCTGTGTCACAGCTGTCAGCAGCATGCTGACCTGCAGGTTCTGGAGCAGCCTGGCATAACCTATTAGTCATTTTTAAAACGAGTCACTTGCTAACAGACCATTTCTAAACAGAAACTCTGCTCAGGGCGCACGGCCTGTGCCAGGAGGGGCTTAGGTGACAGCGACTCTCTTAAACATCCCTCAGCAAGGTGTGGGGAGAGGGACAAGGGTATTGAACAGCTCACCTGCTCATGGCGGGGGGAGTTCCCCTGAGCCATGGGCCGTGGGGACCTGTGCTGCAGTTCCTGTTTGTCTTTTCTGATATTTGCATTTTGGTCTTTGCTTTAGAACTACTGGGTCACACACTGCTCCTCAAATAGCCCATCAGGTTAGCTCAGCTGTGCTTGGTTTGAAGTGTTTCTGTGCAGGGAAGTGAAATTCGTGAGATTTTTGTGCAGAAAGTGCAGAAACTCAAAGCAGAAGTTTCTGCTTTCAGCTTTGTCGAAAGCACTGTCTGAAAGTCCTGCAAAAAGAGCAGAATCAAGGTTGAACAGGGCCCCCCGAGGTTAAGGCAGAAAGCAGGGTTTGGCCTGGAGGGAGTAGGAGTGCTGATCTGAGCAGTGCCACACACCTGCTTCAATGGGTTGGAGATGTCATCACTAAGCAGCACTACTCATCCACACCCGTCCCAGGAATGTTGATAGCAGGTGTATGCAAGCTCCCTGTCTTTTTATACCAGGCTCTTGCAGCTGGCTTACAGTCCTGGTTAGCAGATTCAGGTGCATGTTCAATCCTCAAATCAGATTCCAGGGTATCTGAGTAGGCAGGATAAGCAGATCACAGCTGTTATCATCCCCTGGATTGAGGGGAGACACAGCTGGTGCACTCCTGTCAGAGCTCCTTCAGTTAGTTCTATTCTTATCTGGGGTTCAGCATGCAAATTGTATTGGCCCTGCCCTGGCCAGAAGTGGGCTGTGTTCCATTTCACTCAGGGCAAGAGAAACTTCTCAGTGCTCTGTTCTTGCTGTTTTACTTCAGCTATCAGTACCGCAGGTTCCTAGAGCTCTGCCGTTGTCCTTCCATCCTGGATCAGCATCAGAAAATGACAGACAATAAGGGCAACTCTGGTAACCTTGATGACTGATGTTTGTTTTTTAGTGACTTTTACACTGGAGGAAGGTGTTTTCTGGACAGTCCTGGAGACAGAGCAGGTACAGTACAACAGCCAAACAAACCTCTTATTCCATGTCAGGCCTTTACCTTCGCTTGCAGAGTGTCCCTGGGAGGGAGAGGATGTGTTGGCACTTGGCCTTCAGGGTGCTGAGTAAGGAACCTGTGGTGTCTGGTTTGTTGCAATGTGAACTTGCAGCTGAGCCCGAGCAAACTGGGCTGTGACAGGCATTGCCAGCAAAGAGCAGCTGGTCCCTGTGCCTGGGAAACCCCTCCCGAGCCGTGGAGATCACGCGCAGCTCCGCTGGCAAGGTGAGTCAGCATCCTCAGGGTGATTAAGAGCTGGCTTGACAAATGACTTGTATTGATATTAGACCTGCACATCTATTGCATCCTTCCAGTAGAGCAAGTCAGAGAGGAGAAATTATTTAGCTGGTGATGGTACAGTGGAAAGGAAGGCCTGATGACAGCTACCCCTGGTGATTTTGCTGTTTCTGTGAGAGCCTGAGGATGCAGGCCCGGAGAGATGTTTAAGTAGCGATGATGTGTTTTGAAAAGCTGGACAAGCTTTCTGATACAGAGCTTTCACCAAAAGTGGTGTAAATGATACTAAACTCGCAACATTTGTTTTCACCTTGCACTTAAAGGAGTCACCTGCTGCATCCATTTTGGATCTGATGGAGGACCTGAGTGCTTAAATGCTTGTCCAGTTCTCAGCTCTAAACTCTCTAATGATTAGAATAATAAGATCTCTCTAAAAAGAGAGATCACTTCCTGTATACACAGCTTCAGAAATGGGAATGGAAATGCCATATTCTGTTCTTCCATGTGTCTCTTTCTGCAGAACCCACAAGTCAAATGGCTGTTCTGTACTATTTCTGAACCCTGCAGATTGCCTTGGTACCCTGCCCCTCCATCCTGCTGCAATGAGTGGGAAGTCCTTGCTCCTAAAGGTCATTCTCCTCGGAGATGGTGGAGTTGGGAAGAGCTCCCTCATGAATCGGTACGTCACCAACAAGTTTGACTCGCAGGCGTTCCACACGATTGGGGTGGAGTTCTTGAACCGGGACCTGGAGGTGGACGGGCGTTTTGTGACCCTCCAGATTTGGGACACTGCGGGACAGGAGAGGTTCAAGAGCCTGCGGACTCCCTTTTACCGGGGAGCAGACTGCTGCCTGCTGACCTTCAGCGTGGATGACCGGCAGAGCTTTGAGAACCTCAGTAACTGGCAGAAGGAGTTTGTCTATTACGCTGATGTGAAGGACCCTGAACACTTCCCGTTTGTAGTCCTGGGTAACAAGATAGACAAACTGGAGAGACAGGTGAGCACAGAGGAGGCCCGGGCCTGGTGCATGGAAAACGGTAACTATCCATACCTGGAGACTAGTGCCAAGGATGACACCAATGTGACAGTGGCCTTTGAGGAAGCCGTGCGACAGGTGCTGGCGGTGGAGGAGCAGCTGGAGCACTGCATGCTGGGCCACACCATTGACCTGAACTCCAGCTCCAAGTCAGGGTCTTCCTGTTGCTGAGAGTGGCTGCTGCTTCGGGAACGGCGCCTGAGCCAGCAGCTGGATCGGAACACACCTGGGCAGCCCTGGGGCACTCTGAGGAGAGTGGCCACAAGGACAAGAGGTGGTTTGCTCACTGGGGAGCTGCAGCCTCACCATCTGAATCCTGCCTGGAGTTTTCAGGCACAGAGCATGTATCTGCAGGAGGGAGCTGTTAACAGAGCATGTGAGCGTAGTCTTGCTTCCATCTCTGCCTGTTTTAGCAGGTTTAAAGGGCTGGGTTAAAGTCCTTTAAATTCACTAAAGACAATAGGGATTTGTTCTGTACCAAGAACTGCCTGCAGAACAAAGCTGAGAGCATCCTAGACACTGAAGTATTTTAGTCCTGAACTAAAAGAAAAAACTAGACCCACTCATGACCATACTGCCAAAGGAAATCCCACTCAGCACACTGAACGAAACCTGCCATAAAGACTCTGGCCCATGTGACTGTGAGAAAGCCAAATACTGGAGTGTCTGGGATGTGTGTATCTGTTGTTTGGAATAAGTGCATTGTGTCTTGAGGCGGAATTGTGATGAAAATTGTTAGAGCTCTGACCTGAAGCAACATAAGAAGGAGAGATAGGCCTGTGTTTGAATGTGACAGCATTGTTTCTTCATAGCTGCCTATTTCTGGTCTGTCTTTCCTCACCTCTAACTTTGTCTTGTGTGAGTGTTATTTTTTGGAGAGACTGTCTGCTTGTTATTGAATACTTGTTTCCTTGTCTCTTGTGGAGGCTCAGCCTTGAAGCCCTCTGTGAAAACCACCGATGTGGACACTCGCCGGATCATGTCAGAGGGTTACTCAGGAGATCTGGAGTGTGAAACTTCAGCTGGTTTCTGTCACAAGTAATCACTGTGTTCAGGTGATGTGCTCTAGCAGACCAGATGGTGGGTGGGTGGGCTGTCTCCTAGGTGTGCAGGTGGTTGGGGGACTCATGTGTGGTCAGCTGTTAAACCCACTCGCTGTCTGGCACCAGTGACCACTGTGCCTCATTAGCTGGCAGATCCACGCCTTCAGCTGCTCTAGCATGGATGTTCCCATCTGAATGCTGCAGCATGGAACCATTCACCTGTTGTGTCAGGCACGGTGCTGCTGAGTACAGTTAACCCATGCCATCGTCCTGGCCCTCGATCCCTCATGGGAAATCCGGGATGTTTAATCTGTAATTCCCAAGACACACTGGTCAGGAGTGTCTGCTCAGTTAACTGACTGCTGTGTTCAGTCCAGTGAGGAGAAAGCTGCACCTCTTCCACCTCTGTTCAGGTGGCTGAAAAATGGACATGGGGGCTCAAGGAACCTTCTAGAAGGGATGCCAGGCTTTGCTCCCATCTCCTGCTCCGTGCTAGGTGTTAGTCCCAGGCTGTCTGTGTAGCAGAGATGAGCTTGCTGACTGCTGTCTTTGCCCTTCAAACCTCATGCCCTGCAACCTCCCGTGCAAGCGTTTGGCGAAAGCTGTGACTGCCCACAGGCACGTAGGAGCCTGCCCCAAGCACGTATCCACTGGCTGCCGGGTGTGATTCCCACTGTGATCAGCTGCTGGACGGTAAATTTTGTAGCTCAGATCAAGCAAACCCTCCCTTAAGCTGTGCTTTAGAACAGGGCAGTCTCTGCCCTGTGCTGGCAGCTTGTCCCCATCACAGCACAGTCTCTGAGCATGCAGAGCATTGAGCATTCCCCTGTTTCCTCTGGGGTAACCCAGGGAGATCTTGCCCTCCTCTGCAGGGCAACCATGTGTGGAAGGGACTGGAGTAGTAATGCTTTAGGGGATCTAATTTGTAAACAGGCCTGAACAGTTTTATTCATGGGGAGTGAATGCCACCGAGGCAGCTCTTGCAGTCTCTGGAAGAACAGCTCCCTTAAGGAGAAGGTTCTGCCTCTAGGTGCAAGAGATTTTTGCAGGATGGTATTGTTACTGTTTATTTACCTATGTCTGACCTCCCGAGGCCTCTAGATTTTTCTACATGAACACTGCTTGATACTTCCTTCAAGGTCCCAGGCTCTGTGGCCTGTGGTTCCAGTTTCCATCCCTGAGCAGCCTCATTCCCTGGAGCTGGTTTGCGCCGGGGCTCAGGGTTAGAACAGACTCAAGCCCCTGTGTGCTGCCCGGGGCTGCTGAGGGAGCTGCCTGCCGGTGAAACTGCCACTTCCCCATGGATCTCCTGGGATCTATATGAGGACTGGCACCTCCTGTGGAAGCGGGCAGAGATTCAGCATGCCACGGTGCAGGAGGCACATGTGCAGCTGTTTGCAGCACCCTGTGCATGTCAATGCTGGTAGCTAAAGCTCAAGAGCCTCATTGTGCACGTGTTACCCAGCACCTTTTATTTCTAACAGACATTAGAAATAAAATTACTGACTTTTTTTATATTAAACCCCCTATTATACTAGGCTTATGTGTTGTTTTTTTTTAAAAGGTGTGGTATAATTTATTTCAATTGTTTAATTTATTTTAAATGAAACGCACAATTCCCAAAGGAGCCAGGATTTTGAACTCTGTTGCAAGTTTGGTGCCAACAGCCACCCCTTCCCTGTGTCCACTCGTGCTGCTGCGGTTGTTGCTATTGCTACAGAACTGGAATTGTAAAACCAAGATTCTACCTTTATTTAAGCAAATAAAACATGGATGTATTCAAGTGAGTTTGGGAAGTGGCTGCCTTCTTGGTTTATCAATGTTCCTGTCAGCCTCTGTTCTTCTGGGGACTGGTTAGTTAAACCATCTGGCAGAGAGAAGTCACTAAGGGATCAGAGGGGTTGGTTATTCCTTCCTGTACCTACCTGGACCAGAACCTGAAGGATCAGAACTCAACAGCTGAATCCAGTGACAGTTTTGTCTTTTCAGGAGTATCAGAAAGCAGTTTCATAACAGAAGTATTCCACATGGTTTCCTTCTGTCACTACATCTTAAATTCTCAGCCTGGGTTCTCAGCAGCAAGTCCGGTACTTCCCTGTGAATTCTTCCGGTGATCTTGGAACTGGTTCCTCGGGCTCCGGGGGGTTTTAACCAGGCATGATTTCCACAGGATGCCAAGAAGGAAATCAGCATATGGGGACTGTTTTCTTTTGCTGTCCTGCCAGGACGGCTGCTTATTTCTCTGTGTTTGCAGAGCCTGTGCCTGCTGTTTCTTTTGGCAGAATCTTTTAGTTTATTTTCCTCCCAGGTCTGCTTGCCCTATCCATGATTCCAGGAGGCAGTGTAGGGTTCGAAGTCCTTGGAAACCTTGCATTTTAAATGTGGGCTGGAGTATCTGGGGTCCTGCAGCATCTTACTTCAGCCATTTCAAAAGTCAGCTGAAAACACACAATTAACACGACGTGGTGGGAGATGGCTCCAGCTTTGGAGCATTGCGGGGTTTGGGTGGAAGGGTCTGTTTGAAAGCACCAGCACCGCTGACTCCCCTGGTGTGAGGTGTTTGCAGGCAGAGGCAGGAGCCATAGTGAGGCCGTTCCCTCATTCCCCACCTTCCCACTGCAAACCGTGGCAGAGGGCTCAGGGGGTTTTGTCGTGGGCTGGGGAGAGGATGGATCCCTGGAGGCCAAAGGGGTGTTTCCAAAGGAAAGCAATGGGCTGCTTCCTGTGTGGAACAGATGCTATAGCCTATCCCAGTGTGTTTGTGGAGGAGGAGGAGGGACGAGGAGTCTCCTGATCCCATTCATCTTTCCCACAGCCCTCTTGAGGATTTCACTGCTCTGGGCCATGTAGTGCCCCTGCAAGGCCATGCAGCTGCCTGGTGGTGGGCTGAGGAAACGGGATTCTCCTCAAGAGCCACTCTCTGAGGAGCGCCAGTGGCTGCAGATGCCCTGGGGCTGCTCTCTGGGTGAGCAGGGATGTTCCCTGAGGACAGCTCCTCCTCAGTTCTGGGGCTGAGGGGCTGCTCCTCAAGGCAATAAACTCTAAGAAGATTCATGGGAACACAATCTCTGGGTACAGCATATTCTTGTGTGTATTTGAGGATGAGCAGAAAGAATAAAGAGTTAAAAATGCCCTTTTAGGAGCCTCTGAACCCTACTCCAGGCTCCAGTTCCAAATAGGGGCTTGGAGGCAGCTCTGACACTTGGGGCACTGGCGTGTCCTGCTCTGGACTAAGGAGCACTCTGCACTGCCTGGGAGGAGGTGATGGCAGCTCCATCAGTGGTTCTCTGAAGGCCACAGGTGAGTCAGAGTCCCTTGACAGGGAGATTGGGTTGATCTGTGAAATGGTGGATTACCTGCTGAGGCAATTGCTCATGTAAAAGCAATCGGAGCTGGACAGAGATATCCCTTGGCCCCAGTGCTTGCCTGGCTGGTGCAGGTGCTCTTTCCTCATGGCTTCCTGGGGTCCTTTGGGGGCTGATGCTTGTGGCCATGTGCAGGTACAGAACTCCTGGAACAGGTTGCTTGGAGAAGCTGTGGATGGCCCATGCCTGGAAGTGTTCAAGTCTGGGCTGGATGGAGCTCTGAGCAACCCCGTGGAAGTTGTCCCTGCCCATGTCAGGGGGTCAGAATTGAATGATTGTTAAGGTCCCTTTGAACCCAGGTCATTCTGTGATTCTGTGACATTCCACTTACTATTCCTTCCTCATCTTCAGACATTGCCCTGGCAGAGCTGGATTGTGCAGAGATGGAGGGAAAGTAGCTGGGTGCCTGATCGGATGCAGGTGAGGACTTCAGCCAGGGCAGGGGGGTGCCAGTACCATGCCGTGGCCCTGGCAGGCAGAGCTGTTTGCCAGGCCTGGCTTATCCAAAACAGCTCTGTACCAACCACTGGGAAGAAAACTGCGCTTGCTGACACCAGCACGTCATCCTGCACAGCCTTTCCAGGGCTGAGCCCGAATCTGTGCTAAGAGAAGTGAGCCATTCTTGTTCCTGGTGTGTCTCGGTGGGTTCTCTGTGTTCCGGAGGCTCAAGAAAGCACCGTCAGCCGGGGCCGGGCAGCGCAGGGACGGGGATAGGGTTGTGGGGGAACCGGGGCTCGCCGCCGCTTGCCTGGCTGCTCGAGGAGCCGCCGCTGCGTCCTACGGCCGCGGGGAGGAGCCGCAGGACCGGGGATGTGCGGTCGGAGGATCGGGGATGCGGAGGCGGCCGGGAGCAGCACCAGCCCGGCCGCCCTTCGCCCCTGGGGGCTGCCCGAACAGAGGGCTGGGGACCCGTGGTCATCACCAACACCCCTGAGTGCCGCCATCCCCTCCCCTCTCTTTTCCTCTCCCCAGGGCGCACAGGGCCGTCTCTCGGGGCGGCAGGGCACAGGATGGAGGGATGGGAGTTGCCTTCTTGCCAGCGAGCCAGCCCATGGGACTTGCTCCAGGGTCCCTTTCTCTGGTCCGGCCTTTGTGGGAGCAAAGCACAGCTACATTTTAGCTGCTAGACAAGGGAAAACAGGTGATTGCACTGGGTCCCCTGCTTGGGGCTCTCCTGACGGGACAGTTTACAGAGATGTGGGTTGGTATGAGGCAGAGCTTATTCCCTGTCTTTTCTCAGCCAGTTCCTGGAGGGCGCTGGGTGCCCAGAAAAGGAGCTGTGAGGGCAGGTCCCATGTCCCCAGGTGGGGTGACAGCGGGGCATGGCCAAGGGCACACCTGATGAGGCTACACGTGTCCTTTGGCCCTCGGACTTGCCCTGGCCTTGCTGGCTGCTCTCACACACCACCTCGCACTTGCTGTCCCCAGCCCTCACCCCGGCCGGGGGGGCACCAGTCTCTGCCAGGGGAAAGAGATGGTGTTTTGTTCCCCAGCTCGCTGCTGCCCAGTGGCTGATTGTGCACACACAGGACCCTTTCAGCATGGGGAGAGGAGGGTGATGGCATCTGGGAACGCAGGGAACAAAGGGTCCCATTGATGCTGGCTGCAGCCCCATGGGTTTCTGTCAGCCAGGGCAAGGCCAAGCTGTGCCACTGAGCTGGGGCAGCAGCAGTGCATGAGCTAAACCTTCCATGGCTAGGCTGCATGGGCAACTTAGCTGCCTATTTGGAGGGGTCTGAAGCCAGGGAAGAGAGGGCAGAGTGGGATTTGGGCTAGAGACCCGTTTAGGAAGCGCAGTGAAGGTCCCACCCTGCCACTCCTGGGCATGTTCCTGAAATCTGCATTTTTGGACTGACCTGCTGCAAACAGCAGTGTGGGGCTGGGAGCATCCCTCTGTGGCCTCACTCCCTGGAGGCTCCTGACCACAGCTCCTGGGGAGAATTTCCAAGAGAAACAACATTTGAATCAATAATTTTTAAGCAGCTGCTGTGGAAAGATGCACCTAAGGGTTTGTGGGGCAGAAAGGCAGCAGTCGGTGCCTTCCCACACACCAGCACCATGCACACTGTTAACAATCCTGCAGCAAATGGCACCTGGCCACCACGAAGCCACAGACAGGACATGCAGGGCTCTGTGACAGTCCAGAGTGCCCATGTGCTTGAACAAGACCATCCTGTTCCACACAGGGCTCTCTGCACACAGGGCAGTCACGCACCCTGCGTGGCTCTGGACATGTTCATCCCACGCATGCTGCCTAGTGCCAGCCAGCCAGCTTGGCTTGAGCTGTCCTGTTAGTTTTGTTGTGTTTTTGTTGTGCTACATGAGGAGACACAGCAGAGGCTGTGGGCTGAGTGTTAAAGGGCAGCAGCACCACCAAACACAAGCAAGCAGCTGCTACAAGACCCCAGCTTTCCTCAGGGCGGCTGGAGGAGAAATAGAGGTTTTAAGGGCCCCCCAGCTGGGAACAATGATTTTAAAGTCAGAGTTATGAACCTCGTGGCTGGAGTGGGCAGAGCCCTGCAGGGGCTGCTGGCCCACAAATGGGTCAGCAAGTGCTGCTTTTCTGAGACCTCCTCCTCTGCAGCCTCCCCTTCCCTGGAGAGCCTCCCCACTTTTTCTTTTTTTTCTGTCAGAGAGGGGCAGGGTGGGGTTGGGAAAGCCAGCACAACAAATGGACAGGCAGACTTACATCTTGTTCAGAATGTTCTTAATTTTAATGTATTTTCTTTAATTTTTATAAAATACATCTTGTAAGATAAGTCTTTAAAAACTTGCTCCTTTTTATTGCTGGTTAACAAGTTGAAATTCTAGATCAGAAATGAAGGAAACACTTTCAGTTGATTAACTCTTTGTGTGTGTGTGTGTGTGTGTATGTGTGTGTGCGTGTGTGGGGTCTGGGGACAAGGGCGGGAAGGAGTTTTTTGTTAAATTTTTTGTTAAATGGGTATGAAAAAAACCCCCAGCAAACCCCCAAGAGAGATAGCATTGATGTGAATTTCCAGATCTTGACTGGTTTCTCCTCACCCTGCCACCCCTCCTGGCATCTCCCCCCTCCCCATCCCGTGTGCGTTGGTAGCCTGGCCAACCTATTTCAGCATTCCCGGCAGCAAGGATCCTTCAAATGCACTGCTCAGCAGATCTGCCTCCTTTATCCTTGCCCCTGCTGAAACCAGCGCTTAAAAAATATATATAACAATAATACAGACACCAGAAAAAAAAAAATCCATGCGAGATGGAGCTACAGTCTGCCACTGAAAGTAGTTTCTCCAATAAATAAATGCAAAGATTAGCATTACGGAGAGAGGCAGGGGAGAGCAAAACAAATCACCAGTTGCTGGGGAGGACTGGAAACAGCACTTCTGCAGGTCTGGCTGGACCCATGCTACCCAGCCAGAGGCCTTTCCTCCAGCTGGAGAACAGTCATGGAGGAGAGGTCTCCACCCAACCCCTCACCCCCCTACCCCTCTCCATGGGAAAAGACTGGCACCAGAAAGGATCTGGATTGCAGAGATGGGCTGTGTTTGCACCCTGTAACCCCCAAACTGACACCTTCCCTTCCCTCCTCAATTCCTTCATGGGTTTCACCCAGAAGCGAGATGCTGCCAGTCCCTCCCACCCCGGCAGGCACAAGACAGTTGTCCTGACTTGCAGGAAAAAGAGTGAGGGGACAAGAGGTACAAAAGGAGGGGCGGTTACACTGGGCATGGGTGAGAAGCGAGCCGAGCTCTCCGGCACAGCAGAGGTTAGAGAAGCAGACGTCACCCCAGAGAAGAGCACCATTGTGAAGGGCACTGGCAGGGCAGGGCAGGCGAAGGCACGCGGTCCCGAGGGTTATCCCCTGCCTACGGAGGGATGGCTCTGGCTTTACGCTCCCAGGGCTCGGTGCAGAGATGTCCCCTCCTCAGTCAAACCTATTTGCTGCCTCTCTGCTGCCTGGAGGGTAAAGCCAAGAGTCCCCCTTGTCTACAGAGACACCAAGCTCCTTTAGGCTTTAATAAGGGCAGCTGGGTTAGGCCTTTATCAGCATTGGGGTCAGCACTCTCTTCTCCACACTGGGAAGATCCTTGCCCTGAACTCCCTTTGCCATGGCTGCAGCAGGCGATTTAGGTTAAAATCATCTTTCTCTGCTAAGGGAATAAAAATCCTTCTGTTATTCTCCATCCATGGGTGGTGACAGCAGGCAGCTCCAGGAGAGTCTCTAGCAATGGTACCAGGACTGGGCCAACTTCCTTTTCTCTCTAGGTAGCCTCCTGCTACTCACGGAGCAACCTACATGGATTTCTTCCTCCCAGGAGCTTGAAGGCCTTTGCTCATCCCTAGGCAACACTGGGACACTGGAATAAGTCCCTCCTCTTCTCTGGCTGGTTTTGACGGGCTTGGCTCTAGAGCGAACCAGTTATGGATGAGCAACGAGAGAAAAGTGCATGAAGAGGTGTCCATTGGTGGGAAGCTCTCCTTCCTGGTCACGCTCAGCACAATGGATGCAAGGGAGGAAGAGGAGGGGAGTCATCAGCGAAGGCAGAGTTAACGCAGGAGACCTGGTGTCAGGTGGCTGCAGTGTTAAAGCCTCAGGGTTAGACAAAAGAAGGGCGTTTGGTCTGGCTGGGCTCCGCCGCAGGGCTAGAACTTGGTGCCTCGGCCCATCAGCCTGAGGACTGCGAAGTTGTAGGTGGCAGCGATGATGAAGGTGATCTGTGGGCAGGAAGAGAGTGAGCGAGGGAGCAGCCCCAGCCCCACACCCCAACAGAGCAGTGCCCTGCAGAACCCCACAGCCCCGCTGCACCATTGGGACACCGGAGCATTGTGTCGCTGGTGTAAAGCAGGAGGAGAGCCGGGGAAACGCAGGGGAAAGGCCTTGGCAGCAGGACCTCTCCCTGGCAGTCTCCTAAAGCCTCTCCAGATCCCCTCCTGCAGCCACCTCTGCCTTATGGCCTGGATTCACCATCTGCACTTACGTGCCAGCAAATGACACGAGCACAGGCTCTGTCCCATCCATGCCCACCACCTTCGCTGTCCTTTTCCCCCACATCTTTGCCAGGCGGAGAAGAACGGCTGGGCAGGGGGAGCACTGACTCACCAGTGAGACCAGCGTGGCAGCTGCCCCCACGAAGGCTGCGATGAAGAGGTGGAAAGTCATCTGGAACTGCAAGGGAAGAGGAGGGTGAGCCCACGGGGTCCCATGTGCTGCCTGGGGAGGTTAGCACCAAGGTGACCCTCTGAGGGGAGCACTCGTGGAAGGGCAGGAGTTACTCACCTCACTGGTCTTGCAGATGGAGAGCAGGTTGGAGCCACACACCTTGCCAGGGAAAGCATTCCAGGGCAGGATACCTGTGGAGATGTGGGAGCCAGGTGAGTGGGGCATGGCTGACAGCTGACTTGCCTGCTCAGCTTCCTGCAGCCACCTGTCACACACCCCCCAGCATTTTGGGGCTCTTCAGCACTTGCCCTGCTTTATCCCAGTCCAATGTGCCTGGGCCCTGTCCTCCATCCCCTCTCCTCTGCCCTGAGCCCTGGCTGCTGGATGGTGAACCCGGCACTCACCGTACATCCTGGCATCCGCACACAGGGTGCCAATGCTGGCCGAGGTCTTGGTGGGGTTGCCAATGGACTGGCAGGTGGTCCAAGTGTTAAAATAGATGTAGACAGGCACCGCAGAGCAGGCAAACACCAGGAGCCAGATGATGCTCAGAACGTAGGTAATGCCCACAAACTGCAAGGGGCAGGACAAACCCAGGCAGAGCCGTGGTTACCAAGTGGCCAAGGACACGGACAGGGGAGCGCGAGGTTCCCCAGGCAGGGGAGGACGTGGGGCAGGAGAGGGACTGTGATGCTGCCTGCACCCAGCTCTGCACTGCCTGCCAGACTGAGCATGACCCCAGGCAGGCAGCACAGGACAGCAGCCCAAGCTGGGGGCTTCTGCAGCTCACAGGGCCAGTGCCAGTCCCGGATTCGCGCCCGACTGTGTGTGCATGGGGGAACCGGCAGCAGCAGGACAGCCGCCACATTTAGGGGGGATAACCGTGCCCACAGCCAAGCAGTTTTTAGCCTCTGCAGGAGGGCAGCTGCAAAAGCTGCCTTGGCATGTCAACATGGCTCTCCTGCCCTCCCTCCATGGTGCCACCCCAACCAGCCCCCGAAAGAACCACAGCCGTGCCCCTCTGCTCCCCCAGGCCACAGGATCCCTATGCCAGAACTTTGTCATGGTTCCCAAGCACAGTGGAGAGGACCCCGGGGGTACCGGGTGCCGTACAGCTTTGAGCTGCCAGCATTGCAGGGATGCTCGTGATTCTCCTCCCTGCCAATGTTTAAACATGAAGCAGTTTTGTTAAATGGTGCCATTTGAGCTGCTTTGGTCCCCAGGGACCATAACAGGCCTGGGGGAGGGCAGCCGGGCTGTGCTTCCCTTTGGGATATCCCGAAACCCGGACGGCCGCGGTCTCCTGCCCTTTGGCCACACCGAGCGTGGTGAACCCGCTGGGGCGCGCGAAGGGGTGCCAAACCCCGGTTAAGATCACCTTGTCAGGATGTCCTAGCCACTTTCCCAAACAATGACACACCCGCTGCCACGAGTGAGCTCGCTGGGGGCCTCGCGCTCCCCTCCCTTTCGGGCCCCCAGTTACCGTTGCGCTGAGGCCCTTGCCGCAGATGGTGGTCCTGTAGTCCCCAAAGATTTGCCGGACGGCGCCGGTGGTGTAGAAGCCTTCGGCCAACAGCAGAGCTCCATAGAGGAAGAAGAAGGCAGCTGTGCCATAGATGAAGTACTGAAAACCGTGGATGCTGTGGGGGAGAGGAGTGGGCAGGGATGCTCAGGTGCCGGGGCGGTGCTGGAGAGCTCAGCCCTGCATCTGGCAGCCTGGCCGCTGCCACCTTCCCTCCCCACACTGCCACAAGGGGACCAAAACAGGGTGAAGCCACAAGAAGAGCAAGGTAGAACAAAGCTGAGGTGAGCAAGGCTGCCACCGATTCCCCCACATCCTCCATACCTACCCAGTGCAGAGGTCCAGCTCTACCCAGGACATCTAGTGAGGGTCAGATAAAAACTGGTGTGAAATGAAAACAAGTGGCCACTCGGACCCTGCCATGGAGCCATGGGCAAAGGCAGCTTGGGGCCTCCCTGGTGCCCGGGTGAGAGCCTGGCCCCAGCCAGCCCAGTCAGACACCTCAGCCTGGCACAGAGCAGGACCAAGATGTGATGGGCTCCGGCACAAGGGGGATGCAGTGCAGCAGGGTACTTACACATCAATGAGAAACTCATAGTCCTGGTAGTTTTTGGAGAAGTAGGTCTCAATGAGCTGCTCGGTGCCTGTGAGGGCTTCGTGCCCACAGCCACAAAACAGCGCTACCCCAAAGAAGCACAGGCCAGTGGCAACCAAGGAAGCAAAGGGTGCCCCGATGAGACATCTGGCACAGCACTCGAGTAAACCTACAGAGAAAAGAGGTGAGGTGGGACGGGACTGCCAGGACGGGGATTGCTTGGGGCCTGCAGCTCAGGAGCACAGGTGCAGTGGGAGAAAGGTGCCAGGCAAGGAGGGGAGAAACAGGTTGAAGGAAAACCCCAGAAATGACCCCTTGTAGTGCTGGAGAGCCAAACCTGGCAGCTTCCCTGAGAGCTCTCTAAGCAGCTCAGGAGCCCACCCAGGGGTGCCCAGGGATGGTGGCAGCGGGGGGCACAGGGGCTGTGAGGAGCCGAGGCGAGCCAGCCATGCTGACCCGTGACAAACAGATGGAAATAGAGCGTGATGTAGCGTAATGCCAGTGGGACCTGGCAAACAAGCTGCTAATGGGCTCCCCACTGCCACCACAGCCCAGCTGCGGGCAGTGGCCACACCAGCTGCCTGCAGCTTTATTTTGCCATCAAAGGTGGAGGGGAACCCAGCACCTCCACAGGCAAACCCCAGGAAAGATCCAGCAACACGGCCCTGCTTGGGGCAGCACAGTAGGAGCCAGCATGCACCCTGAGTGCTCCAAGCTTCCAGGTGGCACCCTGGGCCCTTGTCCCTGTGCCTGGCACGCCGCAGGCAGCTCGGGCTGCAGCCGCCCGTTTATGTAGGCAGACGTGCTAATAGGAAGGAGCCGTGTTAGTTCCGCAAGTGACAGCACTTGTGTAATAGGTTCAGTCCTCCAGGACCTGCGTGTGGGCAGGGAAAGCGAGGACACACGCCAGTGCGCTGCGTGGAGTGCCTAAATGCTGGATTTTTTCGGCAGTGAGGCCATGGGCACCTGCTCCTTCTGCACGTCAGGGCACTGGCATGCAGGAGTGTTGGCTCAGTTTCCCAGTGGGCTGGGTTTGGAGGTGCTCAGTCAGCTGCTCTCCTGCCTGCTTTGGGCGCAGGCAGCCAGGTGGGTTTGCACTCACCAGCACCTGGCTCCAGTTTGGCTCCAGCTAAGCTGGGACAAGCTGCTGCCCCGGCTGTGCAACACCTGCGCACAGGGAAGCTGCCACCCTTCCCCAAGACGTGGGCTCTGGCACCCCACTGCCCAGGGCACAGTGGCTGCCTGGGCACATCCCATCTGGGCACAGCATTTCTGCCCTGAATGCCAAAAAGGCACCCACACCAAACCCACGCTCCCTCCACGAATCCCACAGTGCTTATCTCCTCCCCAAAAGGACAAGAAAGCCGTGGGGTCCTGGCCAGTTCTCCCCTCCCCACTGAGAGCAAGGTTGTGCAGTGGCACCGAGGACAATAGGGGATTGTCCTGGCACTGCCACCCCAGTTGCTGCCCCATGCCAAGAGCAAACAGGGAACAAAGGCAGCGCTATAGGGGAGTGCTGGGACTCCTCCCTCTTGTTTGCCTTGGACACAGCAGGACCGGGGGGGATCCTGTTCATCCTGGCCAGCCCTGCTCCCAACCTCGCTAGGACCCACAGGGACGGCCCTGTGCACCCAGCAGGGTGCTGGGCCAAACTTGCCTTTCTGGTTTTAATTTTGGCCACCTGGGAGGTGGCACGGAGGTGCCCACTCCGGGGCAGTGAACAGCTCCATTCCCAGGGGACTGCGAGTCCCGGGATGCAGCAGGGCCTGACCGTCTCCCTGCCACAGCCCCCCGTGCTTTGGGAAGCTGCAGTGGGGAGGCCTGAGTCGGGGAAAGGAGGGGAGAAAGAGCCCTTGTGCCGCACAATCCTGAGCCTTGTACCCAGGCTCTGCTGCTGCCAGAGCCAAACAATGTGCTGCAGACAGGAGGAGGAGGCAGGGGGCCAGCAGCACTTGGCACCCCTGGGAACAGAGCACGCCCAGGGCACCTCAAATATCCCAGGGGTACACTGGTAAGTATTAGCTTTGGTGTGCCAGGAAACTGAGGCACAAGGCGTGCCTCCGTGTTCCCAAAGCTGCTGGCGTACAAGTGGCACGAGCTGTGACAGGCTTGGTGCCCTGCCCGGACCTCCCAGCCCTGCAGGAGCTCCCATTCTCCAGTCCATGTGGTGAGGGCTCGGGTGGGACAGGCTGTGGGGATGGCATTTGCCCCCACAGACAGCACACAAGGACACAAAACTGCCTTGGGGAAGAAAACGCCACCCCTGCCATGCCTGCCATCCTCCCTCGGCAGCTCCCACGGCCGGCACAGGCACACCGGGGTCACCAGGACCTCACCAGTGCCAGAGGAAAGTTTCAGTGGGCTCTGCTCAGGGATAAGGTCCCCAGAGACACCACCAACAGTTCTCCAGGTGGCCCTCACCCCATACTCACCCATGGTGCTGGACTTGGTCAACTCCCCCGACCGCCCGCTCTGCTGCTTCGGTGCTGTGCGCGGAGCCCTCCCCTGCCAGGCGGTCCCACGCCCTGTATTTCCCCCTCTGGGTGCCTGTCCGGCTCTCCAGCAAAGAAAAGGGCTCTCTGAGTGACAGCCACCCCCCTTAAAGGGACCGGGCCCGCCCTCCCCCGGCCCCCCCAGCACCCCTTGGCTGCCAGCTCCTGTGCGCCCGGCGCCTGCCTGGGCAGAGCTGCCCAACGGCCCCGCTCAGGGCTCTGAGGGTAAAAGGCTTTTGCAAAAGCGAGAGAGGAGTCTAGGGGCAGGGGAGGGGGTTGTCCCCCCTCATTGGTGGCTCTGGGGACAACCCCCAGGCCCACTGGGATGTATTTGTCCCAGCTGCCCACTGTGGCAGTGCAGGAGACCGGCCCCATGGGACAGCAGTGGTGTCCCCCTGTCACCTCCCTGGCCCCCAGCATCTGTCAGTAGGGAATAGTGGTTCCCCATCCCAGGACCTGCTTTCAGCTTTGGGGGCTCCACACTAGAACCTTTCCCCCTTTTCATGGGAGTCCTGCAGCTACTATCCCCAACCCTGTGACCCCCGTGGGGGAATGGCATCCTGGTGGGGACACTCGTGGGTCCCCATGGCCTCAGGGCTGTAGCAGGTGGAGCCTGGTCCCTTAGGTACCCCATGTCCCATGGGTACCACAGTTCCCATGGGTGGCCCTGGTCCCGTGCAGCTGTGGAGCCAGCACAGGGCCCAGGGAGCCTGCAGAGGGCAACCGGCCCCTTCGCGGCAGGCACAGCGTGGACAAAGCCCTGCTGTGTCCCTCAATGCCCCACTTTGTGCCAGGCAGCGAGGTGGCAGGGCCTGGCTGTCCCTGGGCTTGGGGACACTGCTGGGCTGGGGAGTCTCTGGGCTGTGGCAGGCTAGGACCAGGGTGGGCCACCCTGTGGGGATCCCTGCTCCATCCCCACCCACCCAAACAGCCACCCCTTGGCTTGCCCGCAGGTGGGCCGGAGGGGAAACACCACTTGGGCACCTGTGCAAATGCTGCCAGGGCTTTGTGGTGTCCAGCTGCAGCCCACATCAGCGGGACACAGCTCCTGGACCCCCAGCACTGCTCCCTGCCTCAGCTTCCCATTGCAGGGCAGGATGGCAGAAGGGCTGCCCGGTGTCCTCAGCCAGGTGTGGGATGGGAAGGGACAACAGGGAGTCTCTGCCACCACTGTGGGCAGCATCCTTGGGCAACTCCCTCAGCTCCCAAGGTGGCACCCAGGTGGCCTGGCCATGATCACCTTGTAATGGCCATGGGAAGGTGACGAACTTGCAACATCCCTTTGGAAATAACCACAACCCCTCCAGCCACTGGAAACCAGCAGAGCCCTGCCTGCATCCCAGGGAAGCCCAGAGGGACCCCCAGTCACCAGGAAGAAAAAGTATGACATAAAAATTCCCCCATAAATAAAACATATAAAACGCAACATAATAGGAAAAGAATAAAATACGACATGGGGGAAAGGCATATCAGCCCCTCTTTTTGTTTCCACAGAAATTCCAGGCTTGCTGACTCTGCTATTTCTAAACAGAAATGGGAGTTTTACCTCACTGGGCACAAGGTTAGCAGCTAAGAGGGACTGTGATTTCTGCACCAAGTGGCTTAAAATTCTTGGCTATGGGGCATTTTTTGTCAGCAGGGGTTTCCCCCCTGGGATGGAAACCCCTTAGCCCTGTCATTAGTGGCAGTAGGGACCAGCCCACCCGCTCCTGGCTGTGCTCCACGGATGCTCCAGAGCAGGGCTGCAAGACAGGGAAATGGGAGAAATCCCCTTCCTGGATTTCTAAGGCTTGAGGGAGAAGAAAATGTTTAGGAACTTGGTTGGAGTTGCCTTTCCTCTGCCAGCATGGAGGGTACCCTGCCCCAAGCAGCTGGGTGGGCAGCAAACAGCCCACCCCAAACAGTGCCCTGTGCCTGCACTACAGGGGACACGGCCCCAGGGGCACCTGTGGCCATGGGGATGCTGGAAAGCCCTTCCTGCATCCTTCTCCCTTTGCATTTCAGTTGGAGAGTTTGTGAGAGCCTCTGCTGCAAACCCTCGGTGCACGTTTTTGCAGGCTCGGAGCAATCCTGCAGCTCAGTCCTGTCCTGGATGAGGCCCCAGGGGAGCTGCAGGGAGCCTGCCAGCCCACATCAAAGTTCTCTTGTTGGCTCATCCCTGCCAGAGAAAACACTGCTGGTTTCCCAGGTGGCGAAGGGAGGACGCATCCCTGTTTGCCAGCCAGGAGGGGAACACGCCAGGCTGATAAAAATAAACGTGCTTATAAATCAATATGGATCACCTTGCAATTTGTTCTGACCCTTGGGCAGTGACCAATTACGTCCAAAACCACCCCCACACCTCCAGGGAATTGAAGGGTTTAGCCAAGAGCCCTCATTAACAGAGCCTGGGACTGCCACACTTTGCCCCTTGCGAGGTGTGCTGGGGGCTGACACGGGGAAGGTTTGAAGAGTGTTTTCCTTCCCCAGCCACCCACAATCTGCGCTGAGATGCTGCAAAGGGCTGCACCAAAATGGAGAATTTGGATGGGCACACACACATCTCTAAATACTCTCCCCACGTGGAAGGGACTCTCTGGAATTTTTGTGGGTTTTTCTCTTCACAGCTGCCTGGACTCAGACTTCCCCTGGGCCATGGGAAAGGCAAGCCTGGGGCTGGGGGGACAAGCAAGGGACATAAATGGCGCAGGGACAACCATGTAGGCACCACTGATTCACACCACTCCATTACTGTAGGGCAAAGAAGTGAGCTGGAAAAGCAAGCAGGAGCATGTGGGGCAGAAGACCAAAACATCCTCCCTGTCCCTGTCTCCATGTGCAGCCACCTCGTCCCAATCACCACAGACTTGTCCCATCACTCCGATGGCACAGGACAGCCTCCTGCTTGTCCTGCCCCCTCCCAGCACTCGCTGGGCATGCAGGCAGCCCTCCCTGGAGAGATTCAGTTGCAGCTGGGGCCAGCTGGGAGAAGGGGTTTTCCTGCAGCTTCAGGGAGGATTTGTACTCCCTGCTAATTGATTTCTTTGCTTACAGCCCCACAGGGGCCGCGCTCCCTGCACTCCTCATTTTCTGCACTCCCCTGGGCATGGGGCCGGGGTTTCAAAGATGCACAAAATTAGTGTGTGCTGACCCTGCAAAACACAGACAGCCCCTCCACTCCTCTCCCCTAAATGCAGGCACAGCCCTGGGTACCCCCGAGAGGCGCCAGCAGTGGCACGTGCAGTGTCCTTATCCATTATACATCTGTCAGCAGGAGAAATCCCAGCGTATCTTGTCACAGCCGAGAACCTTGCTGCTATTTTTAGGCACTCGCTTCCCTGGTCAGGCTGAATTTCTTGTCATCTGCTGCTGATTTTAACTCTCCCCCTTCACCCACCATCAGGGTGAAACCACCCCGGCCCGGGAGCCTGAGCAGCAGGGATTTTCCTGCCGTGCAAAATCTCCTGTTTTCCCAGGCGGCCCCGTCCAAACCAAGAGGAGACAGTGACCGTGGGAAGGTTGTGGTGGCTCCAGCAGCATCTGTCCAGCTGCCTCCTCCCGGGATGCCAAGGAGTCCCTCCGGAGCCAGCCCCGCTCCCCGCTGCCCGGGCCTGGCTGTCCTCACTGTCCTATTTGTATTCCGGGGTTGCTGCAAGGCGCAAAATGTGCTAATAAAAATTAAATTAAAAAAGAAGAAGAAGCTGTTAGAGGCTGTCAGAGGACGGGGGAGGCGTGCTGAAGGACAGACAGACAGGCCAGTGTTGCAGGATGACAGAGGAAGGGGCTGCTCAGGAGAGGAGAGGTTAACCCTTGTGGGGCTCAGCCAAGGGCTGGGCAGAGGGTGCCAGCCTTGGGTGTGGGGCTCAGCAGCAGCAGGACCCTGCACCCTGAGCCCCCCAGGGATATTTTGGGGCTCTCAGGACCCTCCCCAGCAAGCAGGGTTGCAGGCACTGCAACAAAGCCCTGCTGGACAACCCGGGGACAGAGCCCTCCTCCCTTCACCAGCCCTCATCTCCTGCCAGTAGCTGTGTCCAGACTTCATCTGGGACCACAGAGGCAGCCAGGAGGTGCTGACCAGCAGGGGTGGCACTGAGGTGAGCTCACCTCCCACGCAGTCACTCTCCAGAGAAGGTGAGCAGATGTCTGCCCTTCTGTTTCGGTGTGCCTGGCTGATGTTTCCCTCTGCAGGAGCCTGATTTTTTAAACCTACCAAGTGTTTAAGTTTGGAAGATCTTGTCCAGCCTGTGCACTGTGCCTGGGCTCACTGCTGTGGGGCAGGGGGAGCCACCAGCTCCCCAGCCGTGCTCGGGGCAGGGTGCCTGCCATCCCGGAGGTGACACATGCAGGAGCCTCGCTGCTGTCCCCACATCTTTCACAGGCTGTGTCACCCAGCTGGGCACAGGCGTTCAGGGGGATCAGAGGCTCAGGCAGCTGCTGGCAGCAGAACCCAGGGCCCAGCTGATGTGAGGGCAGCCCAGGCACTGGAACGCTTGCTGGCTGCTTATTGCTCCTTTTATCCAGCAAACAGTCCTGCTATTTACTGCAGAAATTTGGGATAACAGCGGTACAAACAATTTTCTTTGTCTGGTTTCCAATTTCAAAAGAAATTCCCACCAAGCTTCTCGCCTGGTGCAATGAGTCCCTCAGATTAATTACAGGTTTGTGGAGAAGGTGATTTCTTTTCCCCTGGCTCTTCTTCCAGCAGATTTGCCTTTCACATCCACTGCCTTTCTCCTTGATTTTCTTCCTACTGGAGGGTAAACAGATGCCTCGCTCTGATGTTCTCCAGGCTGTTCATTACTCTCTCACTCCGCAATTCATGGGGTCATATTCTTGAACTGTTCTCATTTACTTTTCAGAAAATCCTGAAAGAAAAAGACAAATGTCACCCTGCCTCCTTGGAGTGGACGGATTATGAGAACAGCAAATACAGCCCAGGGTTGCTGTCTCTGTGAAGCTGGAGTGGGCTCTGTAAAGGGAGGGTGCAGGCAGCGCCAGCACTGGGCTCACTTCTGGGGTGTCCCCATTTATTTTTTGCTGCCCAGGGGACCCACTTTAAAAGTCTCAGGTGAATTCATGTGCTTCCAAACAGCCAAGGAGGTGTTAACTTGTCCCACACATTCCCTGAGCCCACAGCGGGTCCGGTGGTGCTGAGGGAGGTCATGGGTCAGTCAGAACAGCCCTTGAGCAGTGGAGGTTGTGCCTGCAGTGTTTAGTCTTGGATTCCTACACACAGAGAGCGTGTCCCTGTACTTCCCTCTAGAGCCCAGAAGTTGTTGCTCGTGCCTGTCCCCATGCCAGCCCCAGCCCCACACATGCCAGGGTGATGCCCCTCTCAGGGACCAGGGGATAGGGTCTGACCTGGCTGCTCTGAGCCCTCTCCTCAGGCTGGCAGGATGCCCAGCAGGTACCAGCAGCAGCAGGGCTCTCCTGAAGGATGAGCATGGGGAGGTGATGGCTCAGCTGGACAGCAAAAGGACAGCAGTGGCAGCCCCTAGGGTGGCATTACTGTCACAGCTCCTTGTGCTTGAGCCACAGAGACCATGCTGGGGCACTTCCTGGAGAGCAAACCCAACGGTAGGACCAAGAGGTGGATGTGAGAGGTGCAGACATTCCCCACCTGGCACCCACTGCCTCTCCCCAGAGCTGCACACACAGGCAGCTCTCAGGGGGTTGGCTGGGGACAGCGGCCATAGAACCCTTCTGTGCCCCTGTCCAGCTGGGAACAACCCATGGACACTGCTCAGGTTCCTCTCCCAGGGTGGCTCTGGGGACCAGGGACTCATTTGAGGCTCCAGGCATTACCTTTCCTGAGGTGATGTCACTGCGCAGCCCTTCTGTGCCAGCAGCTGCACAGGGAATCAGCCTCAGCCCCTGGGGATGGCCAGGAGGTGACATGGGGACAAAGGAGATGCTTTGCCAGGATGCCACTTGCAGCAGAGATCTCAGAGCAGACAGCACAGAACCCCTGGCAGTGGGAGGCAGAGGATGGGGTGGGGATGAACCCGGGATCACAGCAGGTTCCTCATGGCACCATCCTCTGCAGCCAGGTGACCAACACCACCCGAGTGGCACTCAGCATGCTGTCCCCTCCCAGCCGTGGCTTCCCTGGCACAGTGACATCGACCAGCTCTGTGGGGTGCAGGTGCCACCGTGGCAGCTCCACACATCGACCCCTACACCTGGAACCAGCTGCTGCCTGACCTGCTGCCATTGTATCTGCGCAGCACTGGGAGGATTTGCCATCTGATTAAATCCTCCATCTCCACCGCAGAGGCCATGCTGGGCATGGAGGGGAGCAGCAGGGGCACAGGGCAGGGGGCACAGGGCCTGGTTTCTTATTCTTTCTTCCCTGCACTCACCACCTGATGTGTCATGCTCCGTTTTCCAAATTTGTCCCTCCTGGAGGTCTCTAGTTGAAGACAAAACAAAACCAGTCCCATCCAATGAGGTGGGGAGGGGAGCAGCCTACAGGGAATGGCACACAGCACGACCCCACGGTCTGCTCCTGGTGATCTCCTTCTGCTTTCCTGCTTGGAGACTGCAGGGGCTGAGGGCAGGAGATCTGTGGAAGCCAGAACAGTGAACAGAGCTCATCAAACCCCAGTGCTCCTGCCGCAGGGAGAGATGTGCATCACCATGGCAACCGTGGCCAAGGATGCACAGAGCTGGGCACCCCAAATGGGGAGGAGACTGGGGGACCACGCTGACCCTGTCCCCACTCCCCCACTGTCACCCCTTAGCCCAGCACTTGCTGAGGCACTGATGTGGCACAGCAGCTCCTTCCCTCTCATGCTCAGGCAGGGTGAAGAGCTGTGGGGGGTGAGGGGAAGGCAGAGGTCAGGGCTGAGGGGTCTTGCAGTGTCAAAATCCAGTAGATTTTCTCCAGAGTCATTGGAAATGCTGAAGGCAACCAGAGCAGGGGTCAGGCCAGCACCCTGGGGAAGCGAGGTGTCCTCTGAGGGTTTTGGAACCTGTGCCAGGCTTTGCTGCTGTCCCCAAGTGTCTTGCTTGACACTTATCTAAATTAAATCTCCCTGTTCATCCTGCCGGCTTGCCAAGGTCACAGGATCAGGCAGTACCATTGCTCCAGCCTTCCCTCTGTCTGCAGTTCCCTCCTCGCTTGCTCGATCTGCAAATACAACCCACACAGCTCACCCAAAGCAGAGCACCACCAGGAGACACAAGGTCTGCAGCCCATGCACACACAAAGGAAAGTTTGAATCATCCAGTCCATGTCTTCAGGTCAGGGTGGCAGTCCTTTGGCTGGACGTGGTGTGTGGGATGTACACAAAATAGTCCCTTGAGAACCTGCCGTAAAATATCAGAAATAAATTAGACAGAGGAGGACAAGTACCTATTGATGAGGGGGTGGTTTTGGAGAACAAACACTGGACTCTCTTTTCTCTGATGGCTTTCAGAGAAACAGCTGAAACACCTCCCAGCCTGCAGGGAAGGCGCCCAGGGGCTCCAGGATGCTCTGAGTGATCTGCTTGGGAGAGCAGATTGGAGCAGGGCTGAGCTAGCCCCCATGGCCAGTGAGGTTGGATGGGGCTGGCCCAGCTGGATCCTGCCACACTGGGATTGCATCCAAGCCTTGGAGAGTCTTGTCAACCCTGTCCACTCCAGCCACCCACTCAGGTGTCCCAAACTCATCTCCCCAGCAGCTCGGACACGCAGGGACAAGTAAGTGCCCTCTCAGCCCAATGATGTCCCCCACAGCTGTATGGAGGGTCTGGGGGCAAATTTCCTTAGCACAGGCAGCAGCCCCACAACCACAGGGATGGGCTGAGCTCCTCAGGCCTCTCTACATCTCGTTAGGAAAATGAGCTCTGGTGCAACATTCCACCCTCTGAAGAGCTCCCAGGTGAGCCTAAGTGGCTCTCTAGGATCAGCAAAGAACCCAGTGCTGGGCTGAAATACAGCTCAGAGCACTCACTGAGGATGCTCTGTCCCCACACGGTATTTTGGGGACTGATGGATGAGCAGCTGCATCTGGCACAGCCCTGCAGAGAGGTGCCAGGTCATTTGGAGCGAGAGAAGAGGTGACCTCTGCGCCTGGCTGCTCATGGAGCAGGAGGGGCAGCCCCATGGCTGCTGGCAGGACCACCCCAGCCTGATGGTCCAGCTGCCCTTGGCCAGTCCCGCAGCACAGAGCATCCCTGCACAGCCGCTGCACGCAGAGCCCACCCCCAGCACCAACATCAGGGGTATTTTTAGCCTGGAAAAGTGCCACAAAATCATAGAGCAACATTTGCCGGAGTTGGGACCAATGTCTCAGTTCACCTTGCAATCCTCTCTGGGTCACCCTGCCCGGCTTGGTGAGGCTCTGGGTCCTGCTGGCACTGCCGCATAAACACCAAGCCCCCCCTGGGCTCCCCAGTGCCACCTGTCCCTTCTTCCCATACCATGGTGCCACCTTCCTTTAGGAGCAGCTCCAAATGCCCCCAGCAAGCCATGACCTTCCCAGGCCACTGAAGGGACATTCTGCCCTGTCCCTTTGATAGCTGCACCCAAACACAGTGAGTGTTTGCTCTGCTAAGGAATGGGGGGATCTTTGGGCTCTCTGCCCATGCTCTGGTGCCAGCGGGGCCCCAGTCCCCCCACCAAAGCACCACCACAGTTACTCATCCCTTAGCCATTTATTGCAATGAGATGATTTTTGTTCCTGCTGGGAAAGGAAAGCATCCACAGCCTATTATACAGCTTCTCCAGGGAAAGACAGGGACCAGCACGCCACTGGAAATGCAGTGACAGTACATGACAACACAGTGTCCAAACTGGGCTCACGCCGGGCAGCCATGGAGAGCTGCGGGCTGGCAGCAGTGCACAGCCACCCACGAGAATGTGTTTTCTCCAGCATTAATTTCACACCTCATTAAATGCCTCAAAATGTTTGCTTTGGGGGAGTCTGTCTCCGTGTCCCCCCCAGGGTGGAGGGGGTATCCTCTCCCCAAGTGCAGGTACGTGGGGTTTTCCCGTTTGTTTTGCTGCTTTCCCTAGAAACCCTGATGAGACTGTGCCTGCTCTCCCTTACTTTCACTGGTCAGTGGATTAAAAAAGGGAAAGGAGAGCTGACATATCCCTAAACTGAAGGCACAGAGAACTGGAATCTCTCACAAGGAGAGCTTTGCTCCCCAGGGGTCATTAAGCATTTAAGCAGTTGGTCCAGGGAAGGAGTGCACAGCAGCACTTGCATGCTGGCTGGCTGGCAGAGCCCTCTGCACCCAGCAGCTCTATTTCACACCTCGGTTTCTGCAAAAGAAAATCCCAGTCCTGGGACAAAAGTGACAGGAGGATGTCGAGAGCTGGCCAGGCTGTCTGGGAGCCTTGGGAGAGGGGAAGGAAGTCAGGAGAGAATTAGGAGACAGGATGGAGGTGCCTGTGATGTGGTGCTTTCTAATTACAATAAGCACAGTCTCCCAGAGCATCAGACTGTGCCTGATGAATTGCAGAGTTGTTATCCTGCCCTGGCCCATGTGCCAGCCCTTCACCGGGTCTGGGGCTGAAAGATGCAGAGCAAGCAATTCCCCCAAAGCAGGGGCTGCCTCTAAGCTGCTACCAAGCGCTGCCCAGAGCAGCTCACCCTCCAAGACTGCTGGAGGGGTGCTGAAGCAGCCCACTCAAAGCCCATCACAAACCTGTGCTCACCTGAATCTTCTGTTCCTCCAGATGCTTCAGCTCTTCCTGGCTCAACAGACAAATCCCTGTGCTTACTCCAAAGGAGAGACCAAGGATGAGTGGGAAGGAGCAGGACAATTTTGTGGTGCTACATGAAGAGCAGAGTGCGCTCCTTTGCCTGCTGTCCTTCCTCTCCCTCACCCCTCAACACAAATAACACAGAGCTGGTCTTTATCTTGAAATTGAGCTTAAGCCCCTGAACCTTTTCTCTGGAAAAAAGCACAAACCTGTTTTCAAGGGGTTGAATGACTCACCCCACCTTGTAATTGTGTTGTCTGCACATACACTTCAGGGTTTCATTTATCAGACAAGATTAAATACAGAGATGTGGCAATGCGGGGCTGAGCAGCAGAGAGGGGTTGGGGTACAGGCAGTGTGGATTGGCACAGCCCTTCTCCAGGCTCTGGAGCCAGGCAGGATGGAGGCAGGTCAGTGTCTGGCCTCAAAGATGCAGTTTGATGTGAACTCAGAGATAGTGGAGGGAAAGGGGAAAAAAAAATCCCACTTTTCTCCCCCTCTGAGCAAACCCAGTCTGTGTTGCCTGCATGTCTCCTATTAGCAGAGCCTGGCACTGTGACAGGGACAGCTTTGGGGCAGGGACACGGGGATCCCCCTGGGGGCTGCAGCAGCCTGGCAGCCACTGCCCATACCCTGGGTCAGAGTGGCCTTTTCCCCCTGCCCCCTGCCCAGTCTTGCTGCCTCTGGGGAGAACAGCCGCAGGACAGTCTGGTGGTGAATGCCTGTCTCTGGGATCCCAAGGCTGACAGCTGCCTGCTGGCTGGAATCTTGGCTGTTTACAGGAAAACCACCTCATGCTTTGATTTGAGGGATATGGGGGATAAGCCTATCCTTGTCGCTCCCAAAAATCCCCTGGTTGGGATGAGGTGCAATACTGGGATCCCCTGGGCACTGCTGGGGCTCTGGTTGTGCAGCTCCTGCTCCATCCCCCCGACCCAGCCAGCAACAAATCAGCTCTGTCTTTGCCCTCCTGATGGGTTGCTTGCTGCCTTCATTTTCTCAGGGCTTATTTTCAGCGCTGCTTCACTCCTCGCAGAGCTGGCTGCCTGCAGAGCTGCAAGGCGGGCAGGAGAGCTGTGGCTGCAGCATCCCCACAGTGCTGCCCGTCAGGGAGCCACATCGGCTTCACCGGCCTCTCCAAGAGCCTCGTTAGCTCGGTCCCAGCGCCCTGCTGACCACAAGCACAGTCATGGCTTGTAGCTGGTTATCCTGAGATCCCGTGCTCATGGCCCACTGGCTCCACAGCCGCTCTGAGCATCCTCAGGCCCCTCAGCTGATGCAGGGACACCATGCCGGTGCCTCAGTTTCCCCCGAAAACAGAGAGGATGCGCTGGCTCCCCTCCTCCCAGCGGTGTCAGGTCCGCTTAGCTCGGACAGCCTCTGGAAGAGGAGCTGTCACACAGTGTGTGTTTGCTCTGCTCCCTGGGGCTCCAGATCGTGCCTTGCGCCTCTCAGCACCGTGGCCCCGTAAACATTAATGGCAACGGTAATCAGAGGAGACTTCTCCCAGCTCCTGGTGCTGGGAGAGCCGCGGAGTGGGGCTGAGGACACCTGCACAGTGCCTCGAGCTGAGTGCCTGCTGGCTACAGCCTCCAGCCCCTCTGCCCTGCGCTGGACCAGGCACCCCAGGCTCAGCTTCACACAGCCAGACCTCTCTCCACTGCCTTCCTACAGCAAATCCATTGTGGAGCTCTCGAAGCCCTGTGCAGCCCCTCGCTTGCCCTGGGCAGAGCAGGCACAGGGGGCACCGTGCTCTCCTCCTCCGCTGAGATCCTCCTCTGTGGACGCCTGCAGCAATGGCTTTGTACAGCAGCTTCCAGCCATTACCAGACTGCAATTAATATAAATAAACGAGATGAGCCAGCCACAGTAGAGTGAACAGAAACCTGACTGACATATCTGCCAGGAATCATTTATTCTACACTTTTATGTTTTTTTAATACTATTTACTTCCTTGCAAATTAATCACAGAATGCCTTGCACCAGAGGCAACTCTGCGGCTTGGCCGGGTGACCCCAGGGGACAGGGCAAAGGCAGCCGAGCAGCCCGAGTCCCAGCCCTGCCTCTGGTGAACAGGCAGCTCCGCTCTCTCTGCCTTGGTTTCCCTGTCCCTGGCCGCCGCTGCAGCTCCCGCATCACGCAGACATGACTGTCCATCTTGTGTTCTCCAAGGAGCGCACCCAGGACAGACTCGTCCATCCGCTGAGCCTCTGGGAAAGGCAAGCGCAGGGGTCCCAGCAGGAGGGCTGAGCCCCCCGGCCCTGAGCTGCGGCCCCAAGGCCAGGCAGAAGGATTCAGGAGCCCGGTTTTCCCCAGCCGCCCCCCTCGCCCCCCATCCGACGGGCAGTTCCTCTGGGACATCCCTCAGCCCCTGCACAGCCCTCGATCCCCGCACATCCCTCAGCCCCGCAGGTCCTTTGATCCCAGAACACTTCTCGTCCTCAGAGCATCCCTCTCACAGCCATCAGCGCTGCCACGTTCCTAAACCCCGGCTCATCCCTCGATCCCGCCAGCCCCGACCCCGGTGCGCCCCGGGACCCTCGCAAACCCCCAGGGGTCCCTCCCTCCCCGCACCGAGGAGCCCCCAGGGGGGACGCGGGCTCCGGGACAGCCCGGGCTGGGCGGCAGAGCCCCGAGGGGACGGGGAGGAGGCGGGCATGGGGACGGGAGCCCCCCACCGCCGTGCCCGCCTCCTC
>VYZT01000602.1:104113-227392 GCA_013400735.1 Pomatostomus ruficeps
CGCTCCGGGCCGGTGCCCTCGCCTTCCTCCTCCTCCTCCTCCTCGGCTGCCTCCTGCCCCGGCGCGGCCCGCTCAGGTGAGCGCACGGCGCGGGTGCTCGGTGCTGCGCGGGGCTGCGAGACCGCTGCTCTCCGAGCCGCTCCCCCGGCACCCCGACCCCATCCCCCGGGAGCCACGATTCCCCTCGGGTACCCGGGTATCACCCCCTCTCGGAGACAGGTCTCTCCTGCGGGACTGGGCAACCCCTCTCAGACCCGGACGAGTCCCGGAACCCTCACCCCGACCCCCGATCCGGACCTGTCTCCGGGGCCTGATGCCCCCAGACAGAACGCTGCCAGCTCCCGTCTGGACCTCCCAGCAAATCTGGCCTCGTTCCCCATTCCCCAGGACCCTGACCCAGCACCCCGGGGGACCCACCACACCTTCCCCTTCCAGTCCCCCACCTCACACAGCCAGACCCTGCCTGTCCCCAGCAGCCCCTGAGGGTTCCCCTGGCCCCGGGCCGCGGGAGACTCTTGCCACCATGCGAGAAAGGGCGAGCTGAGCCTGGTGATAGCCCAGACAGCTCCTTCTCCGGTGCTGCAAAGCCCCTGAGATGTCCAGATCCTCCCCTGGCTCGTGGTGTTTGGGGGGAGGAGAGCTCAGGACAATCCCTGACCTAGACTGTGGGTCAGTCGGGACAGGGGGTGGGTGCCCCAGGTCCCATGGGTGCAGGAACAACTCTTGACCCACTTGGGTGAAAAATCTAAAGCCCCCAGGTCCCTTTTTCCATCTCTGCCCACCTTGGGTGCTATCTGGGACAAGGTGGGATGCAGGGGAGAGCAGGATGGGAAGGGAGGGGTTGGGGGGCTGCAGAACTCCTGGGCTGAGCCTGCCCCCAGTCCCCCTCCCACCACTCGGGCAGCATGGGGGGATTTGCAACATTTATGGCAGGGAGGGGTGAAACAGAATTGCTTCACGTGCAGAAACTGCTTGTCTCAGGGCAGCGTTTTTAGGCGGACATCAGCATTTTCCAGCCCTACCATCCATTCGCTCCACGGAGCCGCTGAGCTCCGGGGCCTTGCGGTGCCCAGCCCAGGGTCGGGGCAGAGGCCCCAGGGCAGGCGGTGCCTGAAGGGGGGAGCTGCGGGCAGGGGCTGTGCCCAAGGGCTGCGTTCCAGGAGGGATGCCGTGGGACGTGGCTGCACTCGGGGCATTTTGGCATCCCCCACGCAGGTCTGAGCATCACCGGGGCTGCAGATCTGCCGTGGCTCAGCCAGTTATCCGAGCCTCTTCAAGGAGCTACCTGCCAAGGGAGCCCGGGAGCCTCCCTCCCACGTGCTCCAGGGGAGAGCCCTCACTGTCCTCTCCAGCTGAGGAGGACATGGTTCACAGCAATGTGGCAGCCACTTAACTCCTTGTTCACCTGGCCTCTCGCAGCCCTCCTCCCAAAGGCACCACACCTTGCCCGTGCAGCTGCTGGCAGGGAATTTCTCCCAGCGTTTTGCTCTTGGTCAGAATGAGTCGCAGGTACTCTCTGCTGCCCTTCTCCAATTAAAGGAAATGTTTCCTCACTGAAATATTTTAGGATGGCTGTTGTGGCCATTTCTAGCTGGCAAGGATGCACAAAACCCCTCTAGGATGAATTTCATGCCCTTGGAAAGAGAGAGGAACAAGGTGTATTGGTAGGAACAAGGTGTATTGGTAGGACCAAGGAGGTAGGAAGGACCAAACGGTTCCCAGCATCATCCTCTTCTTGTAGTGATGGGGTTGTAACTCCAGGCAGGAGCGAGATCCACCTGGGCATAGACCTGGTGGAGTTATAAGGCAGCACACAGCAGCACCAGCAGCATGCTCAAAGCTCCTTTTGTGTCCAGAGATCTCTGGCTAATTCCTCTCCATCACAGCCACATGCCTGGCAATGTGGTGAGCGAACATCTCTCGCATTGTTCCTTGAAATTATCATTATAGACTGACGGGAGGAGAGAAACTGGCAGGCTAAGATGCATTCACAAAAATATCCCCTCCAGAGTCAGTTTAAATAAATCTCCATCATCATTCAGAGTGCTGTGTGGGAGAGCTCATCACCATGGCTGGTGTGGAGGTGGGCTTTGCTGCTCCCCTCCTGCCACATCTCCTTGGCCCCTGGCAAGGTGTCAGAAGCCGGCTGTGCTCCGGACACCTCCTCACTCAGGCAGGGCTGTTGTGCCCCCAAGCCCCCCCGAGCCGTGAGTCCACGACAGGCAGTGTGTCATTGTTTGCTCAGCAACTCAAGCTGGAGCTGTAGATGGAACCTGAGAGGGAGCCTCCCTGCTTTCCCCTTCCAGCACTGGCACAGAGCCTGGCACAGAGCACAAGGCATGGCCTGCTGTGCCCTGTCCCCACCACAGCCCTGGAGCCAGGAGCCACTGGCCCCCAACCCCATTTCAAGGGATGTGGTGGGCAGGGGCTTTGCTGGAGCAGGGACAGGCAAAATGTGGGCATGTGACACTCAGGCTGTGGCAGGTGAGGGTAAAAGCCACCAGGATCCCAGCAGAAGGAAGGGATCCCAACATGCTGGCTGGGCACTGGAGTGGATGTGGTGCAGGCACAGCCGCCTGTCCTGGCAGCTGTCTGTCTGCACAGGGTGCCAAAATGTGCCTGCAGACCCCTGGAGCCAGCAGGCAGCAGCTAACCCACCTCCTCCATCCCGCAGACTGGTCTCAGGGCGGGAGGAGATTAAAGCTGCTTCCCGAAGCTCAGCCCAGCCCATGTCACCCTCTGATTTCCTGGACAAGCTTATGGGACGAACCTCAGGCTATGACGCCCGCATTCGACCCAACTTCAAAGGTAAGGGGGAAGATGTGAGGGTTCCAAACCTGGCCGATCCATGACTATGGCTGCCCAAACCCGGGGGCTTTGGGGCAGGACCTTGACCCACATCCCTCTGTCCCAACACCCTCCCTGGGGTCCCGGCTGCTGCTGCCAGCACCATGTGCTCGCTCTGCCTGACAGCGCGGGCGGCTGTGGTGCCTGCAGCATGTTCTGGGGGTCACCCCCACACCCCGGGGGTGGCCCCAACAGGCAGGGAACGCCTGTGTGTGTTCAGCCATGCAGCACGTGCCGGGGCCAGTGTCCCCGTGTGTGCCCACGCAGCGCACGTGTCTCAGCAGCCGGCGGCAAGAGAAGGCTTCACGCTCTTTTCCAGGTCCACCCGTCAACGTGACGTGCAACATCTTCATCAACAGCTTTGGCTCCGTCACCGAGACCACCATGGTGAGGGTTTTGGCGGCGTGATGGGCTCTCCTCCTCTAGTGCCTCAGGGCTGGCAGTGGCTGTGCTGGGGAGCATGTGGGTCCCAGCGCCCATGCTGTGCTTACAGGGGCTCCTGTGGCCCCTTCTCTGGAGCCATCCCTGGCACCACAGTGGGGACATGCAAAACCATTGTACGTGGCTTTTCTGGGGTCAGCTAACACAAGCTTGGCTGTGTGGGTCACATTCCCTGTGCTGAGCTGGAAGAAAGACCCCCAAAGGGTTGCAGTGGGGCAGCTCAAAGTAGCCCCCTGCCATCCCGAACCTCCTTGGGTGCATGAGGAACTCCTCTGAGGAAGTCCCAGAGCTAAAATTTCCTATTTGTGCTTCTGCAAAGCCTTAATACTATCAACAGGCCCACAGAGCCATGTGCAGAATGCTGCAGGCAACAGTTACTGGTCTTCCACCTCCTCCTCCTTCTCTCAGCTGCTGTGGCCTTGGCTTTTTAATTTCCCCTGGCTGCCAACAGCATAGGAAGGCTCTTGAGCTGCCCCTGCTTTATTAGTGGCAGGCATGCAGCAACAGCAGGGCTGAGCCTCAACAGAGGGAGCCCCTTCCACCTCCTCCATCCTTTCCTCCTCCTTCCTGGGCACTGTGGGGTGCTCACAGCTGATTCGGTGCCCCCTGTCCCAGGACTACCGGGTGAACGTGTTCCTGCGGCAGCAGTGGAACGACCCCCGCCTGGCGTACCGGGAGTACCCCGACGACTCCCTCGATCTCGACCCCTCCATGCTCGACTCCATCTGGAAGCCAGACTTGTTCTTTGCTAATGAGAAAGGGGCCAATTTCCACGAGGTCACCACCGACAACAAGCTCCTGCGCATCTTCAAGAACGGCAATGTGCTCTACAGCATCAGGTAGAGCCTTCCCCTCTGGTGCAGTGCCTGAGTGGGGAGGCAAAGCTTTCCTCTTGCCTTCCGTGGGGCAACTTTTCCTCACTGACTACCCCAGCCTCAATAACTCCCTCCTTTCCTCTGCTTCCTCCAGGCTGACACTGATCCTGTCCTGCCCCATGGACCTCAAGAACTTCCCCATGGACATCCAGACGTGCACCATGCAGCTGGAGAGTTGTGAGTAGCTAGGGGGGGTTCAATCTGTGCTTCATTCCCCTCTTCCCATCTCATCCCCTCCCATTCCATGCCATCCCAAAAGCTGGCAGCTCACTTTTTCTGAGGGAACATAAGCAGGAAAAAGCAGTTGTTCAGGGTGGGGTTGAACAGGGTACATGTCCCCATCCCATGGCTCCCTACATCCCCTCCAGTTGGCTACACTATGAACGACCTCATCTTCGAGTGGCTGGAGGAGCAGGAGGCCGTGCAGGTGGCAGAGGGCTTGACACTCCCACAGTTCATCCTCAGGGATGAGAAGGACCTGGGCTATTGCACCAAGTACTACAACACAGGTGAGCACCCCAAGGACCTGCTGCCACCCCCTCACCAAGGCCCAGGGGTCCCTCTCGCCCACTGGGGCCGTCCTTCCCTACAGGCAAGTTCACCTGCATCGAGGTAAAGTTCCACCTGGAGAGGCAGATGGGTTACTACCTGATCCAGATGTACATCCCCAGCCTGCTCATTGTCATCCTCTCCTGGGTCTCCTTCTGGATCAACATGGATGCGGCGCCAGCCCGGGTGGGCTTGGGCATCACCACGGTGCTCACCATGACCACACAGAGCGCCGGCTCCCGGGCCTCCCTGCCCAAGGTCAGTGCTGGCTCCACGCAGGGCTCCCCCACTGCAGCCACCCCCGGTGCCCCAGGGAATGGGGGGTGGAAAGAATTCCCCCTTTCCCTGGGAATGGTTGGCTTTGGAGCCTCATCAGCTGGGGCACCTCACGTGCTGAGGGGAAACATCAGCTGTTCTGGCCCGTGTGTCCAGGCTGAGAGGGCTCCCATCCTTCATGGCAGCAGGACGAAGCTGGCAGTGGGGGGGACGAGCAAGGTGGGGGGCAGTGGGTCCCTGAGCCCCCTCTCACCCCGGCAGGTGTCCTACGTGAAGGCCATTGACATCTGGATGGCCGTGTGCCTGCTCTTTGTCTTTGCCGCCTTGCTGGAGTACGCAGCCGTCAACTTCGTCTCCCGCCAGCACAAGGAGTTCATGCGCCTGCGCCGCCGCCAGCGACGGCAGAGGATGGTGAGTGCCCCCCTCTCTCATGACATCTGCCCATCCTCAGTCCCTGAGGGGACACCCCAGGGCTGCAGGACCAGATTGTCACAGCCCCCAGGGCAGGGCTGCGTCCCATTACCCCAGATGGCTCCTCCGGCACCCTGGGGACCCACGGGCACTGCAGCACAGTGTACAGCACCCGTGGGTGCTCCAGGCCCTGCTTAGGGTGCTGTCCTTCTCCTGCTGGGACATCCTCAGGCTCTACTTCCTCTAAAAATGCAGAAAAATAAACAGTGAGGATGGGGGGAAAACCAGCCTTTCCTCTTACCCACAGCCCCAAACCTGGGCTCCTTGCTGTGCCGTAGCAGTGACAGGGACTCACTGCTGTGTCAGGGATCTGGTGGTACCCAGGGACAGGTCTGGGCTGCAGAAGGGAGCACAGCAGGATCTGGAGAGGCAGGATCCCTCACCCATGGAAATAGTCCTCCCCTCTGTCAGCCCATCAACACAAGCATCAGGCTTGCAAGAAGCTTGGGGTAGGCATGTGGCTGCCCCACTCGTATTTTCTTGTTGTAAACACACAGTGAGGCACCAGATCTCCACGGAAGACACGAGTGAACACACACACACCCATCACACAGCCCCACAGCGTCCTGTGCAACCAAATCCCTTTGGCATGTGCTGAGGACAGATCCCGGTGCCAGGGCACACTGGGGGGCTTTTCCCCCCCTCACAGAGCCCCTGTCTCCCCACCATCCCCATCCTGGCACCCAGAGCCGCTGCCCCGGGGCCGGGGTAGAGCCCTCGGTCACCCGCTGTCCTGTTTCTGTTTGGTGCACACTGCTGGATGCCAAAAGGGCCTGAGCAGCGGCACGGCCAGCCTGGAGTCCCTGCGGCAGCTGAGCAGCCGGCACAGCAGCGAGCACACCTACGCGACGCTCTCGCAGCTCTCCAGCTCCCGGGTAAAGCACGACCCTCCGGCAGCCCCCCGTGCTTCCCCAGCCAGCCTCACCCTCCCCTCCCCAAAATAAGCCCCCAGGAGCCAGCCCTGGGGGGCCAGCAAGGGCCTGTGGAAGAATCAGGCCAGTGATTTGCACAGAGTATGTGCCCATAGGATGGGGCTGCCAGTTCCTGGGCTCAAAAATTTTGAGAGAGGGATGGGAATGGAGCAGATTTCCCCGTAGACACTCCAACTCCGTGCCTTGGGTTCCCCTTCCGTAAAGCAGGACCGGCACCGTCCCCTTTGCTGAGAGTGACTGAAGCTGAGGCTGCTCCTGGGCTGCTGCCCAGCTCCCCAGGCTGTGCCCACGCCTGTGACAGGGTGAGGGCTCTGCCTCCCTGCAGGCAGGTTCGAGGCACTCCCAGCTGCCTGCAGTCACTCCAGCACGGGCAGCTGCTCAGGGCACACGGGCACTTTGCAGCTTGAGGCACAGGGAGAAGTGTGGGGCAGGGCAAGCTCCCAGGATGTTGGGGAGATGTAGGGGATCTACCACAGCTCCAGGGAGGAGATCAGGGCTGGTCACCCTCACCTCCTCTACACCATCATCAGCCCTGCCAGGAGAGACTTCCTGGCTTCCCAGCACACTCCTTTGCTCCCTGCCTTTCACAGATGACTCCTGGAGACCAACACCCACCCAACCAGGGCAGGGAGAGTGAGGCTCTGTCCAACCCAGGGATCATCTGCTGGCTTAGAACAGACCAAAGTGCAGCTGCCCTGAGGTGGAGGCTGCAGAGCCACCCCGGGGTGCTGCTCAGTCAGAGACCGGAGCAAAGCCCCCACTGCATGCAGCTCCTGTGCCTGACAAAGCAAAGCCCGGATTTCAAAGCCTGAGGGCAAACCCTCCCACAGACCACCCAAATCCAGGCTCAGGCTGGGCTGGGGGAGTAGCTGCTGGTCCCCAGGGCACACAGAGCACCCCAGCTACCCCCGTCCCAGGTGGCTGCAAGCACTTAGCCTGAGGCAGGGAAATAAAACTGTTGTGCAAATGAGAACTAACCTCAGCAATCTGAGCCACTGCTGCTCTTCCCACTGGAAAATCTTGCTTAGCCTGTGGATTGCTGAGTTAAATAAAGATGCCAGGGAACAAACTCTCTGCATGAGAGCCCCTGTGCCAGTCGAGCGCCTTCAGGGGCTGACCTCAGCAAGCAGCCTCTGTGTCCTGGAGGGCAGTGCCGGCCAGAGATGGTGTTTGGGATCCCAAACAGCGCCCAGACACAAACTGAGGCACTGGCCTGCAGCAGGCCCTGGAAGAAGGGACCCACCACAGCCAGATACAGCACCAGCAAAGGCAGAGGGGAGACAAGCCACAGAGACCAAATGAGTCCAGGGGCTCAGAAAAAAGCCAGATGTGCAGCCTGTGCTTGCACATGCCCATCCCTCATCAAACCTTTGCACACACAGCCCTTTCCAAGGATAAAAGAGCAGGACGAGGCGAGTGGCTAACAGTGCACAGCTGTTGGTGGGGAGGAGTGCAGGCTCTGCTGGCCAGCCCCTGAGGCACCCAATCAGTGTTCTGAACAATGGCAGTGGACTGCAACCAGAGGCTCTCACAGTAGTTTTGCAGCCTTGATCATGAACATGCAACTCCATGGGCACGTTGCCCTCTCTGCAGCCCTCTGCCAGCATGGGGAGAGAGAGGGTGAGCAAGGGCAGAGAGACCAGCAAGGAGTCCAGCTCTCTCAGCCTCCCTCCTCTGCTGCACCAGGCAGCCTCTGCCAAGCAGACATGGGGAGAAATGAGGGTCTGGGTTCTTGGAGGGACTGGGGTGCCCTGCAAGCCCTGGTGGTAGCCAGGTTCCTGTATCCCTGCCCAGCTCTGCCCCAGAAAGCTGCCCGTCCCCTCCTATTCACCATCACTGTCACACTTCCACCCCACAGCAAATACGGCTGCCACAGCAGTGCCTGCACACCTCAGCTCCCTGCATCCAATGCACCCTGCACCCCTGTGTGCCCCCTTCCACCAGTTCACCTCCCATCCCTCTGGCTGCTAGAGTCAGGCTTCCCAAGCCCCCGAGCTGGAGCTGGGAGGAGGCTGGGAGGATGTGTGTCGGGCTGCCAGGGTTGGATGCACCCCTAAAACACTTGCTGGATGAGAAGCCAGGGGGTCAGTGCTCACCCCGTACCCTGTGCACAGCACTGCCAGCCCCGTGCTCCTGCCTGCATGGCTGGGGCTCTCTGACAGAGCGCCCAACCTCACACCAGGCACTCCTCACCCAGCACTACAGGGTGTGTAGGATGTGCAGCCTCAGCCCTGCAGCACCAGCATCCGCGGGTGCCCTGGCTGACGGCCTTTCCCTTCGCCAGGAGGAAGAGCTGAGCCGCGAGACCCGCTTCTACCTGCGGAGCTATGGGCTGGGCCACTGCCTGCAGCCCAAGGAGGGGGCTGGGGAGGGCCCCGGCATGTACAGCCCCCCACCAGCCAGCGCGGTGCTGCGCGAAGGGGAGAGCCTCCGCAGGCGCTACATTGACCGCGCCAAGCGCATCGACACCATCTCCCGAGCCGTCTTCCCCTTCACCTTCCTGGTCTTCAATATCTTCTACTGGGTCGTTTACAAAGTGCTGCGCTCAGAGGACATCCACTTGGTGCCCTGAGGCTGGAAAAGTATGACTGCCTCTTGGTGTGACCCCCACGGTGTGCCCAGGTGCCATAAGCTCAGCCAGAACTGCATTTCCCTCTGTCCCGGAGCAGTGGCACAGCTGGGCTGGGCCTCAGAGCCTGGACGTGTGGCAGCCCCCATGCCCCACTGAATCCCATGGCACAAAGTGGGGGGATCAACAATCACAGGTCCCCACGGTCAGCTGGAGAGAGGGAACCCTCCTGCTTCCTGCATGGTGTCACCCCCAGGTACCCCGGGATGCTGTGCTGTCAGGGCACAGGGAAACAGCTACTCCCCAGGAATGCTGTGCTGCTGGGGGAAGCCCTGAGTGTCCAGGGGCACAGGAGAGCCCCAGATACTTTGGCACAGCCAGTGGCCAGAGAACATCACTTTCCAGAAAAATACCCTCCACTTCCCCACACCTACCATGTTAGGCTGTTGCTTCTCCAGCCTGCATCAGTGAGCTGTGGGCCCTGAGCAGCCAGGGAAGAGGCTGCAGTCCTCTCTGCTCTGGCCTGGAGCTTGGTTGCAGGGAAGAGCAGACAGCATCCCTGCCTGCACCCAGACTGTACGGGGTGCTGGCTATGGCCCCATAGCCCCTGCCCAGCAATGGACAGGGCCCCTCCAGCCCCAGCAGCTCCAATGCACCAGGTTGGGGATGTTTCCCTCCCCGCAGAGCTCGGAATTGTCCGTGATGCCCAGGGCTGCAGGCAGGGCTGTGGCAGGGATGCTGGGCAGGAGGCTCTGCTTGCTCCAAGGAAATGCCAGCCCTGAGGCAGGCAGCAGGCAAGCTCAGTCCTGCTGAAGGGGCACAGATGGCCACTGCAGTTGCAGATGGGAGTCACTTGGCACTGGGGAGATGGCACTGCATTATCTGCAGGGTAGGGCCCACAGCCCATCTTCCAAAGGAGATTTTTCAGGATGAAGGCAGTGGGGAAAGCTTGGCCAATCCTTTTGGAGGAGCAGGGTGAGTGGTGGCATCGCCCGACTGCTGTGTTCCTGCAGCAGCATGGTGACAGAAGAGAGATGGAGGTGAAAACGGCCCCATTCCCCAGCCCAGCACCTGGGTGCAGCATCCCCTGGGCAGGTTCATCCCTAATACCCCTCCACTGGAGAGGAGAGCAACTGGAACCTCGACAGGACAAGCTCAGCAAGGCTTCCAGCCCTCCAGACCTGGATAACCTCCATGCTTTGCAGGAAATAAAAGTAGCAGGTGATGTTTAAGTCCTACAGAGAGGAGTGTGGTGATGCTCTCCTTCCCCTCTGCCCACAGTCAGCCTGGAGGAGGCTGCAGCCCAGCAGGCCCCATGGCCATGGGCACAGGAGAGGGCCCAGAGTCTTCCAGGCAGGGCAGGATGGAAATAGGATTCACCCCTTTCCTTGAAGGCTATGGTGCCCCCACAGCACAGCGAGTACTCTGGTGACCCACCCGCCATGGCAGAATGGACCCTGCAGGACAGGGGGACATGGGTGGGAGGCCAGCACTGCCTTCTGAGACCAGACCCAGGCAGAAACCCCTGCTGTGATCCCTGGCCTGGCTCCTCAGGCAGCACTCACCACCCTCTTCCTCGTAGGACTGCCTGGCAGCATCGCCCAGCCCCTCTCAGCCCCCTGAGCCCCACAGAGTGCTCAGCCACATGCGCCCATTTCCCAGATGGGGCAAGCAGAGAACCGGCCCTGGGCCACCCCACGAGGGGACAAGGACCCACAAGGACAGGCTGAGCCAGTTCCATCCCATTTACATTACTGTGCATGCCTCCCCTGCCGTGGGGTTCCCCGTGGGGCCCCGCTGTGTGTCCAGGCCAGCCTTGCTTTTGAGAAGGCCCCATTTGGAGGCACCCTCGGCTCCCCCAGCACCCAGGCAGTGCCAGACGGGGAGGTACCAGTGTCCGAGCAGCACCCACAGGCGCTGGGCGGCCACGCCAGCCTCCAGCAGTGGTGGGTTTTTAAACAGCATCAATCTTCCTACGCAAATAAAGCTTTCTGGGATTTTCAGTGGTGTGTGCCGGGGATTTGTCTCTGCCAAGAACACTGCGGCCAGCTCCCACTCACAGTGTGGGGAGGGGACAAGGGCACAATTGCCCTGTGGGGACAGGAGCCCTGACCTGCCATTATACCCAGATATCATGGCCTCTCCACGGGTGATTTTTCTGTCATAATTGATGATTGTCACATTTAACTCCCACGTGGGAGATGCCAGGAGAGCTGGGCAGGGGCCCCCTGCAAGCTCTCAGCCCCAACCTCATTGCTTTCTCGCCCCACCCAGCTCTGTGGGGTGCTCCCCACAGTCACCCCAGCCCCCTTCCATCCCATGCAGGTTTGGCCAGGGGACAGCACCCAAGATGAGGTGGAGGTGGGGCCGGGGGGGCTCCAGCTCTGCGGTGGAGCTCAGACACCCCAGCATGTGCAGCACCTCGAGGGCAAACCTCCCTGCGTGGCCCCTCGGCCCCTTCACTGTGGCTCGCTGGGCAGGCGCCAACCTTACAGAGCTGCCAGCTGTCCTGGGGGGCTTACGCCAGCCCTGCAGTGCCACCCGGGGCCGGGGCTTTTGTCCCCAGCTGGTGCAGAGGCGGGCAGAGCTCGCAGCTGAGGGCTGAGCGCCCAAGCAAACATCAATCTCCCTCTGTGCTCCCGGCCAAGTTTCACAGACCAGCTCTGTTGGTACCTCGCAGCCCCATCGCCCGCCCGGCCCCACCGAGGGCCTCCTGAGGCAGGGAGGAGAAAAGCAAGCTGCACCCACGCCGCCTTGGTGCTGGGGTTGTTCTTTAGATGGGACAAACGATGCTTCCCCAGGGTCTTGGTGCTGTCCCCACCCCAAACCGAGCAAGCAGGCAGCCAAGGGGAGAGCTGTGGGCTATTTCACACCAGTACGGTGTGCCTGCTTCCTTCACTCCCTGCTCTGGAGTCAGGACACCAGGTCTGCATGCTCAGTGTCTGTTTGGAGACAAACGCTGCAGTCAGCCCTGAGCCATTCAGCTCCAGGAACTAGCACATCCCAGAAAAAATGAAAAATGTGAAAACCCAACACACCCCTCCCAAGCCAGAGCCACCAGGTCCCACACACTGCTCACAGCAAGGTGGGGAGCTCATTTCTGGCATCGCACTTGCAAAGGCATAAACGGAGCACTGCCCCATGGCCCTGCAGGTGCTTGTGGTCCTGGTGTCCCCAGGGGCAGTTTCAGGGTCAGAAGCAGCACTCAGTCCCTGTCCCTGGTCCTCCCAGCAGCCCAGTTTGAACTGGGAATTGCTGGGACACCCTCACAGCTGCAGGGCTGCCACTGCCCTCCTGCACAGAGCTCCAGCGGGTCCCTCACACCTTGGGGATGGGGGTGCTGAGCCCCATGTCCTCTCACAGCATGGCCAGGGACCAGTGCAGGTGGCTCAGTTCCCCAGCAAAGCCCACAGTCTTTGGACAGAATCAGTTTTTCATTCCCTGTTCAAGGCTGTGCATCGAGGAGTGCATCCCAGCCACCACAGAAAGCAGCTGTGGGCACAGGACCAACAGCTATGGCCAAGTTAATTGCTGGTTTAAAAGAAAGTTAATGAAGTTAATACCAGGTTAATGCAACTCCCAGACAGTAAAATGAGCATCAGCAGCATTGGCAGCTTCCCAGCTCCTACCAGCAGCATGCCCAGAGCCAGGAGCACACACAGGTCGGAGACAGCACGGCCCCTTGCCAGCCCCAAGGGCTCCTTGCAGGGCCCATGTGGGGCCAAGGAAATGTGCCCTTGGCTGGGCACTGCAGTGACATGCCAGCCAGGCCCCTGCCTCACCAACCAGAGAGGGCCTGATCCTGCTGGCACTGAGCTCTGTCACTGTCCCTGGCAGCATCAGAGTGCCAAACCTTCCCTTCTTCTCCCTCTCCCTCACCAGGGCCTCTGCCCACATCCACAGCCTGGAGCTCCCATGGGGCAACTCCAGCTGCCGGAGGTTCAAAGTATTCTGTGCAGACAAAGTGATGCCAGCAGGACAGCCTGTCCCTCACTGACCCCGACTGCAGGTTCGGAGCCAGGGCAGTGCAAAGCTGCAGGAACAGGCAATAGCTCCGCTGGGGCTCTGAGCAACCTTCACACTGAGGATTCTTTTAAAGAAAATATCAAGCTCCAAAAGTCAGCCAGGCAGTCGTGAGTGGGCCAGGGCTGCCCCTTACAAGTGGAAAAATAGACACAAGAGGAGAGCACCAGAACCTGGACTGGCAGTGTGCCCTGCCAGGAGCAGCCATGCCACAGGGCCCTCACAGGACCACAGCCCCATGGGGACAGGAACCTTCTGGCACAGGGAATATCCAGGTGCAGGGTGCTCTGGCAGCATGGCTGTGCCAGCACCCCAGCCCTCAGCACAGCCCTGACAGTGCTGTCCCTGCGACAGAGGAGTCCCAGTGCACCCCCTGCCACCCAAGCTGTGCCATCACACCACAGCCTGTCACCTCCACCTGCTCAGAGAGGCTGCACCAGGGCCCTGCCAAACCCCACACCACCGCGGCCACATCCACCCCCCAGCATGGCTTTGGGACCAGTCTGCACCACTCTGGGGACACAAGCCTGCACATGCAGCCCCCAGGGCACCCCAGAGCTCCCCATCCCAAGGGGTGTGGGTGTGCCAGGTACTCCTGGGGACAGGCAGGACACCTGGGAAGCAACAGTGAGGGAGGACTGGAGCACAGAGACAAGCAGGATCAGCCCTGCAGCATTCCCAAACGCTGGGAATTGGGGATAACTGCCCAGCTCTGGACTGTCATTTTGCACAAGAGAAAACAAAGCCATGAGGTTTTCCAGCTCCCAGAGTGTCTTGTTTTGTCCGACTTTGAGAAATCTCTGCGCTTCAGCTCCCCAAGGGACAGGGGGAGGACCCCAGCACTGAAACAAGGAGTGATTATCAGCCCACAGGCTCTGAAGAGCTTTTGTTCCCTGCAAGTGCCAGAGCAGGGATCGGAGGACACCTAGCGAGATGCCTCGATGGCACCCAGAGCCCTGATGGCCACAGCCCTGCTGTGGTCCCATCCTGCCCCCTGCTCCTGCTGGGGTGGGGCCCAGGACAAGAGCTCCTGTGGGGCTGCAGGGCTGATCCGGCCCTGGGAGAGAGGCACAGGGGAGAATCGGCTCCTCACATCCCATTTCCCACCACTGCCTTGGCAGTGGAGCCTCCAAGTCTCCTTGACAAGCCACACATACCACCAATGCTGACGACCCCGGCAGAGCTCACGGCTGTGGGACTCGTGCAAAAACAGGGATCAAATCCAGGGCTCACCTCAGGGATGCTGACTGGCACGCAGGAGCGCTTTACAGCCCGCCAGGCCCTGCTGACTCCAGCACTGCCCATTCCCAGAGGTTCTCATCTCAACTGCCAGTCAGATGTCACTGGTGCAAATGGGGCAATGCCCAGTGACCATGACCTATTCTTGTGGCTGAGCTTGTTAAAGGGAGACCAAAATATTTGAGTGCAAAGATCCGGATGGGCCCAAACACCCCAAGCAGAGACAGGCTGGATCCAGCACCACAGGGTCCACACGCGCAGGGAGAGAGGCAGCAAACAGCCTGGCCCTACTCCACGCTCTGGATCAGGCTGGATCTGATAGAAGAGCACAGGGGAGAGGTGCTCAGGAGGAAGGCTCGTTCAGGAGCTTCTCACAGAGTTTTTGAGGCAGGGCTGAAAGCCCAGAGCCAAAACCAAGTCCTGAGCCCATGGGGTACAATCCCCCCTTGACCAGGAACCTGTGCTGACACACAGACCCACACTCTGCACTCACAGCAGCCCTCAGCTCCTCAGGCAGCCCCGGCACTGCTGACAGCACAAACGTTAAGGTTGGAAAAGACCTCTGCCGATTGAGTCCAACATATGATCAATCACCACTTTGCCAACTACACCATGGCAGCGAGTGTCATGTCCAATCTTTCCTTGAACACCTCCAGGGACAGTGACTTCATTGGGCAGCCCATTCCAATGGCTCATCACCCTTCCTGTGAAGAAATCACTCCTGATATCCAACCTAAACCTCCCCTGGTGCAGTTTGAGATTTTGTCCTCTGATCCCGTCCCTTGTTCCCTGGGAGCAGAGCCTGACCCCACCTGGCTGCACCCTCCTGCCAGGGAGTTCTAGAGAGTGATGAGGACACCCCTGAGCCTCCTTTTCTCCAGGCTGAGTCCCCACACCTCCCTCAGCCTCTCCTCATGGGATTTGTGCTCCAGACCCTCCCGCAGCTTCATTGCGTCAGCAGCTCAATGTCCTTCCTGAGCTGAGGGGCTCAGAACTGAGCACAGGACTCGGGGTGTGGCCTCAGCAGTGCCCAGCACAGGGGGACAATCCCTGCCCTGGTCGTGCTGGGCACTCTATCGCTGTACCGGCCAGGTGTCACCGGCCTCCCGGGCGGCTGGGCTGGCTGCTGGCGGGCACACGGGCGGTGCCGTCCCGGGCGCGGCTCCCCCGGCAGCGCCGGCACGGCCCGGCCCGGTCGCCATGGGGCTTCCGCATCTGTCACGTGACACCGCCCCACGTGCCCCCGATTGGGGCGGGGCCATGTGCGCCTCGCTGCTCGGGATTGGCGGCGGGGCGGGCGGTGCCGCANGGCGCTGGCGCTGGACAATGGCCTGGCGCGGACACCGCCCATGGGCTGGCTGCACTGGGAGCGCTTCCTCTGCGGCACCGACTGCGCCGCCGACCCGCGCCGCTGCGTCAGGTACCGCCGCGGGGCGCGGGTACCCGGGGAGCGCGGGGCAGCCCAGGTAGCGGGCAGCGGGCCCGGGGTTCCGGCATCCGCGGTGCCTTCCCCGCGCCAGGGCCAAGAGCCGCGCTGCCCTCCCCCTGCTCCCCCTGCGCCCCTGTGTAACCAGCCCCGTGGCTGTGCCGGGGGTGCACATCAGACGTTCTCCGCTCTCTTTGCCGGTCGTGCGCGCTGCCCGTGCCCAGCGAGCAGCTGTTCGTGGAGATGGCTGACAGGATGGCTGCCGACGGCTGGAGGGACGCCGGCTACGAGTTCATCTGCATTGACGACTGCTGGATGGCCCCGACGCGGGACAGGCACGGCAGGCTCCGGGCGGACCCCAAACGGTTCCCCGGTGGGATCCGCAAGCTGGCCGACTACGTGAGTGCCACCGTGGCACGGTGGTGACCCAGCCTGGGAGCAGGGGAGGGCAGGGACGGCCGGGGGTATGGCTGCAACACTGCTGAGCTAAGGCCCTGCCTGCCACAGCGGGGTTTTGCTCCCCTTGCTGCCCCAAATCCTCTTCTGCTTTGTGGCTGCCCCATCCCAGGGTCTGTTTCTGTCTGCACGCACAGGTCCACTCCAAGGGTCTGAAGCTGGGAATCTACAGCGATGTTGGGAACAGGACGTGTGCTGGCTTTCCTGGCAGCTACAACCACTATGACCTGGATGCCCAGACATTTGCCTCCTGGGGTGTGGACCTGCTCAAGTTTGATGGCTGCAACTCTGACTCACTGGAGCTGCTGGCAGAAGGTAGGCATGGGCTCAAGGCAGCTATTCCCATCGGTGGGAATGTTCTGCAGGCAGCAGCAATTCTAGGCCCAGCACAGGGCTCCAGGGACTTGCTTTTCCCTGAGCATACTCATTTAAGGGACTTGCTTACAACAGCAAATCTGAGGCTCTGTTCCCAAGGTGTTGAGTGCTGCTGGGTTAAGTGTTTTTACCTGCTCAGTCTCCTGGAGCTCTCCTTCAAGCACAGCTTGGAAAAGGAGCTTTCTCACCCCAGAGCCCGGATCACGCCGAGCAGACACATCAGCTGTGTGCTCTGGGGGCTGGCTGTGCAGGCTGCTTCCTCAGCTATTAACTCAGCACAGGCTCTGCCCCTCTGCAGTGCCCACAATGGAGAGCCCAGAGCGTTTCACACACTTAACCCTTAATCCCTTTGGTGGGGCCTTGTCAACGTGAATCAGCCTGAAGCTACAACAGCTTGTGTCAGCCATGAAAGCAGCAGTTAGGAGGGCTTATAACAGATAAAAATGAAGGGAATTATGGCATAAAAATCCTACTGGGGTTTTCCTTTTAAAGCACACCAGTGTAAACACCACTTCAGAAGTTATTTGCACAAAGGCTGGCAAGCCAGCAGCTGAAAGCTCAGCAGCTCCCTGTGCTGAGGGGACTTGGCTAAAGACTCTTGTGAAGCACAGGCAAATCCCAGTGCCACAGGAGTAGGTTTGTGGGAAGAGCACTCTAACTTGGAAAGCTTTTTTCTCTCGACTGTGCTCTCTGGCTGCTGGCACAGTCAGCACCACGGTGTCTGGCAGCAGAAGTCCTGCACAAAGTCCTGATTGCCTGGCAGGGAGAACCTGCCCAAGTGACAATCCCATCCAAGCCAGATGGTGGGGCATATGCCAACTGCCACAGACAGGAGCACAGCTCAGCACCCTGAGTGACAGCCGAGCTGAAAGCTCCTGCTGGATCATATGTGTAACCCAGATACAATCCAGTTGTACTGAAGCAGTTCCAGAGGAGAGAGCAGATTTTTCATTCCCTCTCTGCCAACTGGAGGGGACTTAACAGGGCTGTCTGGGGACAAGGACAGGAAAAACTGGAGCTTTTGCATTCCTGCCCAGTCCATATGGCCCCAAGTGCCTCATGAGAATGTACTCCTCCATCACCCAGCAAATCTGCACTGCCTGATAAGATCCTGACTTGCATTTGCTGGCTATCTAGAGGGAAAATGCCATACAGGAAAGCTTTTAACCTCTTCCCCTGGCTGTAGGTACAAAGGGATCAGCAGTTTTGGAGCGATGGCCTGCCCAAGCAAAGCTCCTGTCCTTGGGGGCAGGTGACCAGCCGCAGACTTTAAGCTCCCCTGTCTTCCCCATGGTGTCTCAACCACAAAAATGAGTTCAATCTTAATTTTGCAAGAGTTGAACTGAAACCTGAACCTGTGACATTGGATTAGTTCTGCTGTGTGACCAAGGAGATTGTGTAACCTCTGTCCTCTTCCTTCAGGATACAGGCGCATGTCCCTGGCCCTGAACAAGACTGGAAGGAGCATTGTGTACTCCTGTGAGTGGCCTTTCTACCTGAGGCCTTTGCAGCAGGTAAGAAGTTCCTCTCAAGGTTTATCCAGGGGCTCAAATGGGAAGAAGAGAAAAACATGCAAAACAGCATCCTGAGAAACTTGCTACTCTCTGTTCTGACAGAGAACAAGGCTGTAAAATGGAAGAAAAATACTTTTTCTTCCAGAGCCCTGAAGCATACCTCAATCATTGCTCTGCTGAAATGGATTCAGTAGGATCCTGCAGCAGGAAGGCACAGCCCAGATGGAGCGTGCCAAAAAAACCCCAGCATCCATCTGCTTCCTGTCTCCAAGGAAGCCGGCTTCCCCTGTGCCACCATGACAGGATGGTTCCATTCCCTCCCACTGGAATTAAATGTATTACTCACCAAAGGGTGTAAACCCAAGAAATAGCAGTAATTACTGGGATGTTACAGTTTAATCCCACTGGGCCTTGTCATACCTTCAGTAAAATTATGAAGGAATTTTTTAACAGAGCTGGTGGCTACAACTGCTCTCCCAAGGGGAGCAATAGTGTTGTCTAGAACCTGTCTCTAGAACCTGTCAGAATGGAGTTCCTGGGCACAAAGCATTGAAGGGAATCAACGTGTACCAGATCATCCAGACAGCTGGTGGTGGAAGGTGTTATCCTAGTTCTCCTCCAAGCGACCCTTGGTCCAGTGTAGCCTTGTTTACACTCTTGTACAGCCAGGCTAATCACACTCATTGTTCTGGCAGCCCAATTACACAGAGATCAAACAGTACTGCAATCACTGGAGGAACTTCTATGATGTCTATGACTCCTGGAGCAGCATCAAGAGTATCTTAGACTGGACAGCACTTCACCAGGACACCATTGTGAAGATAGCTGGGCCAGGGGGCTGGAATGATCCTGACATGGCAAGTACAGCAACACCCACCCCACTTGAAGCATCAGCAAAAAACCTTCCCTCAGCTGCAGTCTAAGAATGGGGAGAGAACTGGGGGAGAAACATTGAGGGGAAGGGCTCTGATGGGACCCTGCCATCAAGATTGAGAGGGTCCAGGCTGGAAAGAGAAAGAGAACTGCAGCTATGGATAGTACCAGGGAAGCACCATCTTTGTGTATGCAGCCTCCACAAGCAGTACCAAGTTCAGAACACAGGTGTGGCACTGGGGGACAGTCTCCAAAGTGCTGATGTCCCACCAGAGCAAAAACCCCTGGGTGCCAGCATTGCAAGGATCTGAATCCAAAAGCATTCTTAAACACTGCCTGGCCACTTAAAGAGCTTTTTCCACTTCCAACAGGGACTCCTCCTAAACTGCCACACAGTCGAGCCTTGCTTTTCCCAACTAGCTGGTCCTGCTCCTGGCGCTCAGCCTATCTAGCCAGGCTCCAAAGAGAGGTCCCACCCTGTGATTTCCCGGTACTGGTGGCCCAGTTTCTCCACAGCAGGCAGCGTTACCAGGCACTCCTTGTTTGCTTGTCACAGTTGGTGATTGGAAACTTTGGGCTGAGCTGGGACCAGTCGGTGACTCAGATGGCCATGTGGGCCATTATGGCAGCTCCCCTGTTCATGTCCAACGACCTGCGGCACATCAGTCCCGAGGCCAAGTGCCTGCTCCAGAACAAAGAGGTGATCGCCATCAACCAGGATCCGCTGGGCAAGCAGGGATACCGGGTTCTCAAGGTACAGCAGGAGAGGGCTGGGGGTGCACCATGGGGCACAGGAGGGATGGAGAGGTGCTCAGGGTTTGGGAACAGGAGCCCATTTGTTCCTGAAGCCCGCTGGAGCAGACAGGCATGAAGACCATCACTTCAGCCTCCCCCAACCTAAGTCCTGGGTTTGTTTTCTCCTTGGCAGGAGAAGAACTTTCAGCTGTGGGAGCGGCCCCTGTCTGGCCAAGCCTACGCTGTGGCTGTGCTGAACCATCAGGAGATTGGGGGACCCCAGAACTTCACCTTCTCCCTCACCTTCCTCGGCAATGGGCTGGCCTGCAACCCGGCCTGCTCCATCCGACAGGTCCTGCCCGCCAGCAGGGACTGGGGCGTTTACGGCTGGCTCTCCTCCCTGAGTGTGGAGGTGAACCCCACAGGCACTGTGCTGCTCAAACTCCAGGCGCTATAGGAGGCACAAAGACAATCCTTTCCTAAGCCTTAGGCTCTGTCTGAATTTGTGGCGCAAAACTCATCTCCTTCTTGCAATCAGGTGCCTTTTTTCTTCGGCATTTATCATATGAACTTTCAGCCTAATGTGACAAATACCCATCACTCCACCACCGACAGGTAACAGAGAAAGGGTGAACAGCAGAGCAGTGCCCCCTTCCCTGGCATCTCACCCAACTCCTCCTCCAAGGGGCTGGAAGGGCTCCAGCAGGGCAGCAATTCCTGTTTATGCCCACTGCCACTACCAAGCAAGGAAAGGCAAGGGATGCACACGCAGCATTTACAGCTGTCCTTGAGCATTTCAGGGACAAAAGGGAAACACATCCTGGCCACCTCCTTGCTCTCTTTTCCAGACCAGGGCACACAGTCCACGAAAAGCTGCTCCTAACCCTGCTGAAGCAACCCAACACTTTACTCAGAGCATGGACATGTACTTCCATCTTCTGACAACTCAGGGACTGACATGAACCATTGCACTTCTTAGCAACTTTGACAGCTGCTATCATGCCTTAGGACTCAAACTTTTGAAGGTTTCCCCTCAACTCTAGGAATCTCCCACCAGTGGCTGTCACTGCCCTTTAGATGACAACTCCCTCTTCACCCTTCATGTGGCCACTGGAGTCCCCTTTCTCCAGGAATCCTGCCTCCCAGAAATCCCTGTGCTTGCTTCCCACTGCTGGCAGCAGCCTTTAGGTTGAATGACACAGGCTCTCCAAAACAGGAGATGGATAATCACTTATGCAACCATCATGTGCAAGTATGTTCTCTTCTGACCACTGTACAATCAGGGTTTCTTGATTTGTTCTTCTGTGATTAAGCACTTTGATTAAAATCCCTTTAAAAGGCTACGCTTTTTGTTACTTGCAGTGTACGGGAGTACAGCATGGTATCTGAAATTAAATCATGGTTTAAGAAAACAGGCCAGTTTGTTCCAGTCATGTTAAGTTTTTGTGAATTTCATGTGATTACTAGAAACAGCACTTAGTGAAGCTGACATGATACAGCAGTAACAGTCCATCCCACAGGCCAAAGCCACCGCTGCCCACACAAATCTCAAAATGCCATCCCATCAGCCAATGTTTAATAAGCAAAAATACAGATTCTCTTACAGTTCAGTAACTGAGTGCTCTCAGTCATTATGAAGCTGTGAAGAGGCATCTCTCCATCCTCCAGCTCCACTTCCACTACAAGAAAGCTGCCCTTAAGGATGAACTTTGCATTGCATTCCCAGCACCTGCTAACAGCAGACTTCCTACTCACAGAGATGCTCCTCTCCAAGGGGAAGCTGTCCTGCAGGCTGTCCCTACAATCTACCACACTCCTGGTTGTTGCCCATTTGAAACTTCAGTGCTGTGCCTGGCCTCTTCCTTCAAGGAAAATGCTACGAGGAGCCAACAGCAGTCTGGCACAGGGGAAGGCAGCTGAGGCCTCTTATGCCATGTAGCAGGAGCAGCCATAGGCATGGAGCTGCCTCTCACCTCTGAGCTACCACAGCTAATGGCACCTGCCTAATTACCTAATTAGGGACCTGCCTAATGGTGCAGGTACCAAACCCCCTGGCTGCTCCAAGGCCTTTGCTCCTTAGGGCAGTAGAGCTGTTTGTAACAAGGGGGCTGTTCAGGGGAGTTCATAAACGAGCCTGCACCATGTTTATGAAGAGAAGTCACTGGCACCCATTACAAAACACCTCTTGGAAACACAGTAAAGAGCTCCCAGCCACTGGCAGGGATTTTTCAAAAGCCAGGTTAAAAACTCTAAAGTGGTTCTGCAAGCAGCACCTTCCTGCTAAGCTGATGTAGTCACAGCTCCCACCCCAAGAGAAAACACATTAAAAAAATCAAAGGATCAATCTAATTACTTTAATATGGTCCGTAACGATGAGTGGGATGATGCTCAGAACTGGATCACCTGGCCCTGTAAGAAGCAAGAGACAAGAGTTTATTCACCACTGAGTACTGCCCCCCTTTCTCAGCCACTCACAGAAATACAAACTCACCTTTCTCTTCTTGTCTCCTCCCAGCTCAAAGTGCTTGCACCTCTTAATTGCCAGCATCCTCTTGGACCTGCAGTTGGGCTCCACACACTCCAGCCTCAGCACAATCTTCTTGGTGGTCTTGGCCTGGGAGGAGGAGCAGGGTGTATCAATGAACCACAGAGCCCCAAGCAGACAAACTGCTGCTCTCAGGAAGAGCTTGTTCCCTGCACTCCTGACCATTCAGTTTGCTCCCAAAGTCTAAAGAGAGAGACTACCAGCACAGTTAGGCTCCCTCTACTGAAAACAAGAAGGCACCTGAAGGATCAGTACAGGAGTAAAGTGGATCTGTATCTTCACAAAAAAGGCACTGGTGAAAGCATTCAGTGGGGCAGAGCTGACTCCTGCATGGATCAGCCACACTGGAAAAGTCTGTGCCAGTGAACACAGCAAGAAACTTGCGCTTTTACAGTGTGGGAAAACAGACCAGCAGTGCTCAGGGGAAATCCAACACAAACTGGGAAAAAGAAACACCTGGAAGCAACACGACTGGCAAACTTTTCTCTGGGAGGAGCAATGACACGAGACACTCAATGCAGACCTGCAAGTACTGAGAAACTGGATGAAACCCGACTGCAGAGGGAAGACTCCAAAGCTGGGAGGCTGCTGTAGCAGCTGGACAGGGCTGTAACCACCAGCTAAAAACCTGAGCCCATCATCCAGACAATGCTGACTGGGAAAAAACAGAAATGGGGATTGCAATGTTCAGGTAGAGAGTGCCAGCAATGCAACTGCTTGGTGTGCCCTGCAGAAGCATTTTCTGTGAGGTCTTCCCACTTCCTGGCACAAAGTCAACTTGAAAACCTGCTGCCTCATTTTTTTTCTTGCTGGAAGGCTTCCTGTACATCTCCAGCAGGACATCAGGGCTTCCCAGCAAAAAGCCAAGCAGCTCTATGAGCGTAACTAAACAATTCATACGAAGTAACAAATCCACCCACTGGGTTTTGCTTCCCTGCCATAAATACAACACCGAGCAAGTAGCCAGCTCCTTTCCCTTTGCCAAGCAGAGAGGGAAACACTCCCCTCACTGCAAGTATTCCTCCCAGCAAGGCCCTCCTCCCCCTGCAGCATCAAGGCTCCCTCAGAACCTGCTCTGCAAAAACAGCCCGAGTCACCCTGCAAATGAAGGAGCACCTCCATGAGACAGGACAGCAAGGAGATGAGCCAGGTACCCGATGGGAGCCTGTAAGGGAGATGGAGAAGAACTGCTTACAAGAGCATGGAGTGACAGGGCACTGGGAAATGGCTTCACGCTGACAGAGATTTAGATTAGAGAGTAGGAAGAAATTCTTTCCTGTGAGGGTGGGGAGGCCCTGGCACAGGGTGCCCAGAGAAGCTGTGGCTGCCCCTGGATCCCTGGCAGTGCCCAAGGCCAAGCTGCATGGGCCTTGGAGCAACCTGGGACAGTGGAAGGTGTCCCTGCCATGGCAGGGGTTGGAACAAGATGACCTTTAAGGTCCCTTCCAAACCAACCTGTTCTGTGGAGGGGAATCCTGCACTCCCAGCACAGCACTGCCCTAACACAGCCAGAGCAGAACACTGAGGAATCTCCCTCAGGAGGGCACGGGGGTTGCCAAGGGAGATTCCTGCTCAAGGAGCAACATTCACTCACCTTTTTACGGAAGATGGGCTTTGTCTGGCCCCCATATCCACTCTGCTTCCGATCGTAGCGCCTTTTTCCTGCGGGGAAAAATGGCTCTGGTCAGGCAGCAACCTAAGAGATGCTACAAGCACACCTGGCACTTCCTAAACTCCAGCAGAGCTCAGCCTGTCCCTGCACAACCCACCAGAACCAGTGCCTCCCTCCTCCAGCAGCCTCGTGCTCGGATGCTTGGCCCATAGCCACTGCTGTCCCCAAAAGTGGAACACTTCCCTTGCTGTGCAGCCAAAAGACACACAAGGTCAAGGGACTTGATTTATTCAGAGTTCTGCGCAGAGAGGGGTGCTGCATGGTAAAATCCTCAAAGCCAGCAGCCAAAGCGCCAAAAATATTTACACAGTCCTGTTTAGGTGAAATTTTCCTAATTAATCCACATCACTACTGGTCGAACTACCACTGGATTCACTTTCTTTCACCTTGATTTGAAGGTCCAGCCCATTTTAAACTCACAGCCCATGCTCAGCGGGCAGTGCTCTCCCTCGGGCTGGGCAGCCTGGGCTCCACAGCTGTGCTTCCACAGCCAGCTCGGTTCACCCAGAGCAAATTTCCTAATTAATTAAACATTTCTATACAACAACCAACCCCAACTGCTTTGGGCTGACATGTCCTTAAATCTTTCTCCCTCTATCTTATTTTTTCAGTTCCCTTTATTGTACACCACATCCTTTAGGTCAAGCTGTTCTCTGCTGCCATACAAATGTTCCCAATCTCCACCACCCGTGCAGGGCACGGGACACCCGGGCAGCGCGGAGCGAGCCCGTCCTCACCCTGCGCGTAGAGCGAGTCCTTCCCCTTCTTGTACTGCGTGACCTTGTGCGGCTGGTGCTTCCCGCACTTCTTGCAGTACGTCCGGCGGGTTTTCGGCACGTTCACCTGGAGGAGGAGAGAGGCCGGTCAGGGCCGCTGCGCATACGCCACATCCCGCTCCGAAGGCCCCGCTCCCGCCCTTCCCCTCCCCTCGGGCCCTGCGCTGTCATCCGGGGACGGGGAAGCCCCGGCGCCGGCCTGGCCGCCCGGCACGCACCCACCGCAGCGGAGGGAGCCCGGCCCGGCGCACCCCCGCGGCGGATGGCGGCGGATAAAGCCCTGCCCAGCCCCGGCACTCACCATCTTGGCGGCGGCGGCCCGAGAGAAGGTGCTGACCGGAAGCGGAAGTGAATGGGCGCCGGGACCATAGAGAGGGGCGTGCCGGGAGGGCGGAGGGCACAGCGCCCCCTGCCGGTGGGAGGAGCAGGGGGCGGCCATGGAGGGAGGCTGGGTCTGGGGCTGGGGGCGCGGCTGGGGCGGAGTCCCGCGGGATCCGCTGGGTGCAGGTGATGTCCAGGTGCTGCAAAGACAAATTATGTGTCAATAGAGCTGCCTTGTTAAGGTTTATGGCTTGAGGTGTTTCTGTGATCTCAGAGCTGGGCGGAATTAACCAGGCTTGGGAAGAAGGATGTCCCACTGATAGCGGGCACGGAGAGTGCAGAATTTAGGACCACAGGAACAGTTGGCAGAACTCTCCACACAAGGATGTAACTAGCAAAGCTAACTCAGCAACTGTGCTGAATCAGCTGCGAGTGGATAAGAGAGACTCCAGCATGGGGAGATCACAACACCGACTCACGGACCACCGACCCAAGAAACCCACTGACCTCAATGAAGAGAAAGACTGAACGTGTGGCCTAAATAACACAAGAACCGAGGGAACCATTTAACACTGCAAGATAAAATACTAATGAATGATGTAACCTGTAGCCAACAAACATTAATGTTTCCATGTGCTAAAATGTATAAACAGTGAAAAGTGTTGATAGCCGCTCTGCTGGCTTTGTGAATTTGCCACCAAGACCTCTTTCTGCACAGAACTGTAAATAAATTCCTCAGCTCTGTGTACGGATCAGCCCCATGCACTTCGGGTGAAAGAACCCATTTTGGGACAACAAAGGGATGGTCAGCCAACTCAGCCAACACCTGGCACTGCCCACAGCCCGGGGCAGGCTCTGTCCACGGCCGGTGGCCTGCTAACCCCACAGCAATCGCCCAGCTGTCTGCAGGAGGAAACACAAATGCTGCCTTTGAGTCAGAAATCTGAAAAAGGGGAACTGAAAGGGTGGGGTTGGCCGGCCCCGTCCTTCCTCCCTGCGCACCCTGCTGTCTCTCCCCGTCCCTGCTGCCACAGCCACCCCAACCCGCCAGGGTGGACAGCAGCACGGCAGGACCCGAGCTAGCCAGAGCAGCGGCGGGAGGGCTCGGTGAGTCTGGAGCCCCGGGAGCCATGGCACAGGGCAGCACTGGGCTGTGGGATCCTGGGCGCCGGGGGGTCCCTGCTGATGTGGCTGCGGGACAGCCAAGGTGGCAGGGGGCTCCATGTGGCCTGTGCTGCTGGTCTCACACCTCTTCTTGGGTCCTTGGGGGCAGGAGAGCCGTGCTGGGCACAGGACACACGGTGGGGGTGAGCCAAGCTGGGAGGGCTCTGCCTTGTCCCACAGCCTGAGCAGCTCTGAGCAGGTGGCATCTGATCCCGGTCACCTGGCCATGGGGCCATGGGGTGCAGCAGGGCAGGGAGGTGGGGTGGGGGTGGCAGGGGCTGCAGGCTGCGCTGGAGCAGGGAATCCCAGTGATGGGTGGGTGCCAGGGACCCCAGGGGTGCTCCAGAGCAGGGGTTGGGGTTCTGACAGCGTCTGTGGCCATTCCTCACCTGTGATTTCTGCAGTGGGCACTGCTGGGGTGCAGCTCCAGGTTTGCTCAGGAGCCTCTCCCATGCAGGAGGTTTCCTCCTCTGTCCCTCCCACCCATCATTTTTTACACCCTCTGGGCTCCACCTGAAACATGGGGGCTGTGAAGTTCATCATTCACAGACACCCTGTCACCCTTCCCTCTTGTCCCAGCCATGCCAGGTCCCTGCCAGCCCCACATCAGCCAGCAGTGGCTCAGCTCCTTAGCAGGAATCAGGCAGCAGCCAGAGCTTTCCTGCAGATGAGGGATGGCCCCGGGACCATGGTGGGACACAGTGTCCAGTGGCATGAGGCCAGCAGTGTGTGCCAGGCCTGGTGGTGGTCTCAGAGCATGCTGGGCTGAGCTGTGAGCATGGCAGGAAGTCACAGTAGCTGGAGGGGGGTGACAGGACATGCTTCCACCCACCCACTCGTCACTCTGCTCTCACAGCACGGCTGTGGTGGCTGTGGGGGTGAGCCCTGTGGGGCACCCACCACACCAAGGACAGGCAGGGACAGAGCAGGTCTGGTGGTCATGCTGCGGACAGGGAGGCTGTGCCATGGTGGGGCAGAACAGCCCTCTGAGGCACTCACTGTCCTTTCCCCTCTAGCAGTTCCATCCAGAGGACACAGTGAGGACTTACCTGGCACTGCTGGCCATGACCCCGCTGCTGTGACTCCAGGTAAATCTCCAGGGACCTGGCACTGCAGCTGGGATGGGCTGGAGCCCAGGGCCACTCTGCTCAGCCCTTGTGATTGTGCCAGGGAGGGCAATGGGAGCCCACCTGCTCTGGGGATGCAGGACCAGCAGTCAGCAGGGAAAATGAGGCACAGGGCTACAGGGTGGTTCTGGGGTCACTCTGGGCTCATCCACCACCCTTTCAGAAGTCTGGGGGTCAGGGACCACGCCAGCCACCTGCAAGGACCCCAGATCCCTCCTCCTGAGGCCTCAATCAGCCCACTCAGGCTGCTGTTTTTTCCAAAAGACTTTGATGACTAATTTTTTGAGTTGGGGTTTTTTGACCACCCAAACAAGCTGGAAAAGGTCTGAGCCATTAGGGCCACAAGGAGGGAAGAGGGAAGCCTGGGAGAGGGGAATCCTGCTTATCGCCAGGCTCTCTGGGGACAGTGGGGCAGGGTCAGTACTGCAGCAGCAGGGTCTGTGTTGGGAGGCTCTGGGCATTGCCAGCAGATGAGAGGACACCTCTGCTCCTGTCCCCAAGCTGGGGAATGCCCTGGAGAGAGGCACAGTGTGTGGGACTGGATCCTGGCATCTTTGTTCCCCACCTGAGCTCTGCTGTGAGTGAGCCAATGCCTGTCTCCTGTGTAGGGAGTGGATGGAATACACAGCTGGGGAATGGGGGCTGAACCCCTGTCTCTGGCCCAGCTCTGAGCCTCCCCCCAAGGAGACGGGCTGTGGGGAGCAGTGGAGAAAAACATCTTCTCCCAGGCTGCTTTCCAAAGCTGTGCTTCTAGGAGGAAAAAGGGAACAAGGTGTGGGTGAAGGGGAAGCAGGGCCTGTAGGTGGTCAGGCAGGAGACACGGAGCTGGGCTCCAGGGGATCACAGTGGCTCCACGCAGCTCCCTCATCAGCTCCCCAGACTGGAGTCAGGGGCTGGTTACAGCCCACAGTCTGGCTAGTGGCTCGGGGGAGTGCTGTACCCACCTGGGGGTCACAGTTCCTGGGTACAGCATGGAGGGACAGGGTGGGATGCACAGACTGCTCCGAGAGATGGGCCAGGGCAGTTTCCAGCCCCTAAAGGCCGGGCAGCAGTGGGATGCAGGGCTCTCACGTGAGCCCTTTCCTGCCCTGCCCTTCCCCGGGGAGGCTCAGGAGAGCTTCGCTGAGGGCTGGGGGAGGATTGAACCCCTCTGGCTGCTGGCTGGAGGCAGCCCTTCAGTTCTGGCCACTGACAAGTGCTGCTCGCAGGGGAGGAAGGGCGGTTGAGCTTCGTCCCTGCGCTCCTGCAACTCCACGGACACCCAGGGGCAGGATGGCTTCGGGGCTACTCCGTGCTCTGGGTATCACGGCACTGTGACTGTCCAGGGCCAGGACTTACCCACGGCTTTTTAGGGACTGGCCTCCCGTGACCACCCCGCTCGCTGCCAAGTCAGCACGTCCCCAGCACGGAGTGGCTGCGGTGGGGCAGGAGGAAACAGCCCACACAGGCTCACATGCACAGGGCTGCAGGGGAGGAGCGCCCGCGGGGTGTCACAGCTGGCTCCGCGCTCCTCCCTGGGGTTCCAGGCTTCCCCGGCTCCTTCTCTCTCTAGCTCTCTGTCCATCTGATTATCCTGGGGGCCTCTTCAGCAGGAGCAGGAGCCATCCGGGTAGTGGCTTGGTCTGCAGCCTGGTGTGGGAGAGAAGCCGGGAGAGGTCACATCGCACACAACCCACCCTGACCTGCCCACACACCTCTGCCGCTGGCTCCCCCCGCCGTGGGGGTCCCAGCACCCCCTGTCTGCCCTGGGGACAAGGGGGACAGTGCACCTGAGTGAGGTCCAGCAGCTTTTGGGCTGAGCAAGCACCGTGTCAGCCTTTTCTTGCCCACAGCAACCCAGTGAGCACAGCGTGGAGGTGGCCAGGGGGCTGACATGGCCAGTGTCATCCTGGAGAGCATCTTCTTGAAGCGCTCACAGCAGAAGAAGAAAACATCTCCCCTCAACTTCAAGAAGCGCCTGTTCCTGCTGACGGAGAGCAAGCTGTCCTACTATGAGTATGACTTTGAGCGGGGGGTGAGTCTGCAGCCACAGGGGCTGTGCTATGGCAGCGTCTGGGGGTCACCAGCTGTCCCTTGCCAGCACGTATCCCAAGGACAGGGACAGGGGTTGGTTTGAGTGTCTCCAGGTCTGCCCTTGGTGACCATTTGAACCAAGACTGTCTCTTGCAGCGCCGGGGCAGTAAGAAGGGCTCTGTGGACATTGAGAAGATCACCTGTGTGGAGACAGTGGCACCTGAAAACAACCCTCCCCCTGAGCGACAGGTCCCGGTGAGGAAGGTCCCAGGGTCCCTCCATCTGTCCCCCTGTCCCCTTGCTGGGGGAGTAGGGAGAGTGCCTGGGGTGGTGGCAGTGGGGGACAGCCCTGCTGGGCGTGGGGAGCTCTGTCCGTACCATACCAGGGGTGCAGCTTGGTGCAGAGCAGGGGGATGCCAAAAGCTGTGGGCCTGCTCCAGGGGAGATGGCAGCAGCTGAGCAGCGGGATGCCAGCATCCATCTCTGCCTCTCTGTTCCAGAGGAAAGGAGAGGATTACAACAACATGGAGCAGATCTCAATCATCGAACGGTTCCCCTACCCCTTCCAGGTGAGTCTTCGCTGCAGCCTCCTTGCTGGTCTGCTCTGCTTGGTGGCAGGTCCTGAGGGCAGGACCCCGCAGGGGCCTGGGGTCAAACACGGCATCACTGCCCTGGTGCCAGGGTCACTCAGCTGCCTGGAGACACCCTGCTGCTGTCCACACCGCATGGGGCAGCCAGGTGAGCCCCTTGGAGACCCGAGGCAGCTCTGTTTAAGATTGGAACCTCTTTCTGAGCTCTGTCCTGTCCCTGTCAGTCCCCCGGCTGATGCTGGAGGGATGCTGGCTGCTCACTCAGCCCCCAGCCCAGCTGCCTGCCCTGCTGGCACCCACTGCACCCCCAGCAAACCGAAAGTCAGAGAAGGAAGTGGAAAGTCTCGGGGGAGGGGGCTTATTTTTAACCTCTTTGTCACGGTCCCACGAGCACCGTGAAGGGCCAGCAGGCACCGGCAGGGCTTGCTCGGGGCGGCCACGAGCCTCGGCACCTCCATGCCTGCCATGAGAGCCCTGCCCGTGGCACTGAGGTGTGTGTGTGGTCCTGCAGGTGGTCTATGACGAAGGGCCCCTGTACATCTTCTCCCCGACAGAGGAGCTGCGCAAGCGCTGGATCCATCAGCTGAAGAGCGGTGAGTGTGGGGGCCCTGCAGCTCCCCTGGGAAGCCACCACGGGCACGCAGCTGTGCCTGTGCCTGACGCAGAGTGCCAGGCTCCCAGGGGCTCGCTGGCTCATGGTTACCTATCCCATGTCTGAGGAAGAGCGAGCTGCTCCTGCCCAGGGGATGTGGACACTGTCACCCTCTGCAGCTCCACAGTTACCTCGGCTGAGGCATCTTGTCCTCTCACAAACCTGCTCCAAAGTAGCTCGAGCAGGCTCAGAAATTGTTGAGGGCAAGAAGAAATAGTAAATGTGGCCAAACAGCTGTGCTGCCTTGACACGTGAGGGTTGAGTGCCCAGTGCTTTAGGAAACATGGACAACAAACCTGCTGGGATCCAGGGAGCATCTTTCCCAAACCACCCCGAGCCTTGCTCAGTGGTGCTGAGCTAATGCCCAGCTGTGTGGGCGCTCCCTCCTCGAGCTGGGAGCGTGTTGCAGCAGTGCTGTGCCAAGGGGCTCGAGCCACCCAAAATCTGCTGGAGCTGCCTGTGTGTGCCTGCTGGTGTGTGTGTGTGTGGCTTTGTGTGGCTTTGTGCTGGCAGGGTGAGATTAGCTGCTTGAGTTGACACAGGGAAGTTGGCTCGAGCGAGGCGGAAGAGGAGCAGGCTGATAACGGGGAAGTCAGTTATCTCACGAGAGGCCTGCTGCTCTCCCCCAAAAGGCAGCCTGTCCTCTCCCCACTTCCCTGCTAAGGGAGGAGGGTTGCTGTGGCAGCTCAAGCCAGCATAGAATCCACAGGGAAAGGAGAGAAAATGCTGGCTTTTTGCTGCCAGGATGTTCTCTTCTTACTCCACCAGAGAAGGGGCTCTCTGCACCCCATACAGCTGCTGTGGGCCAGCCCCAGGCTGGGGCAGTGTTTAGGCACATCCAATTCTCCCTCTAGCTTGGGGAGAAGTATGAGGAAGCTGGTCAGCCTTCCTGGCAAGGGAATATTCTCCCTGCAAGGGAAGTCTCAGTGGGCACAGGGTGGTGGCAGTGCCCTCATTTCCCAATGGAAAAGCCAGGCACAGCACTGGCCCCCCTCCCCACTTCTGAAAAAAAAGAGCTCAAAAGAGCTGTGAACCATGGGTCAGAGCAGCCTGGGGGCTACTGGATATTTTGGCTGGCAGGAGGGCCAGGTCCTTCTGTGACTGTCTCCAAGCATGCTCTTGTCCCTTTGCAGAGCTGCTCAAAGGCTTAGATCAGACCTGAGGGCCAAGCCTGGCCCTTCCCTGTGCCACAGCACTGAAACAAGAGTGGTAATCTGAGGAAAACCTGAACATCAGGGCACAGGGAACAGTAGCACAGCTGACAGGAAATTATTTAATGCAGCTGACCATATGCATTCAGGGAGCCGAGAGCTCTTGCAGCAGGCTGGGGACACAGCCCTGGGTCACACACACCTTCCCTCCTCTGCCACAGTGATTCGGTACAACAGTGACCTGGTCCAGAAGTACCACCCCTGCTTCTGGATCGACGGCCAGTACCTGTGCTGCTCCCAGACAGCCAAGAACGCCATGGGCTGCCAGATTCTGGAGAGCAGGAACGGCAGTAAGACACCAGGCACCCTCCCACTGCCTCATCCCCCTGCCCGGGGGACCCCCACAGCACAGAGCCAGGGGTTCTTTCTCACCTCAGTCCCTCCTCTGTTCTGAAGGTTTAAAAGTCGGGAGGTCGCATCGCAAGACAAAGAAGCCCCTTCCACCAACTCCTGAGGAGGACCAGGTAAAGGCCAACTTCAGGGTTTGCTCCAAGGTGTTGGAGAAAAGCTCCACCTGGAAAAAGCCAACATAATCAATGACAGAGATGTACAGGCCAGGACTCTGCTCTGGGGAAGGCTGTCAAGATGGTGACTTAAGGGAGAAGGAGCTTGAAGCAGGGTATGGAGCCCCAAGGCCTGTAGGAAAGTCAAATGATCTCAACCCTGAGGTTTCCCAGGGCAGCTGAGAGATTAAAGCCCTGATGTAGGCTGGAGGAGACACAGGTTAAGTCAAAAGGCAAAGAGAAAACACTTCTCTTTTGTGGAGATGGGGAAAAATGTTTTCATAAAAAGTCCAGGGAGAGGAAATTGGTGTTCTGGTAGAGATACATGTGGAAGCTGAGATAAACACTGCGCTGACCTTGCCTGAGACCACTGCCCTGCCAGGCCCGGGAAGGGTCTCACGTGGCATGTGTGCCAGCCTGACCATGTCCCACGCTCTCCCTCTCCCTGTGGGAAGATGGTGATGAAGCCTCTGCCTCCCGAGCCAGCCCCCAGCACAGCAGGGGAGATGAAGAAGGTGGTGGCCCTCTACAACTACGAGCCGATGAATGCGCAGGACCTGCAGCTGCAGAAAGGCGAGGAGTACTTCATCCTGGAGGAGAGCCACCTGCCCTGGTGGAAAGCCCTGGACAAGAATGGGTGAGAGCTCCCACTGACCATGGCCATGGCTCTGCAGTGCTGCCCTGCCCTGGTGTTCAGGCACGGGTGGGCAAACACACCCCTCTGGCACCCTGACGGTGAGGACAGGCTGCCTGCTCACCTGCGGGCTCCCCAGGTGAGGAGGGGGAGGAGGCTGAAGCAGACTGTGGTGTCAGCCCTCCCCAGATGGGTTTGCACCAAAGTTTTTGAGCCCATTTCTACTCAGCCTCTTGGGACAGGAACATTCTTTCCCCCTGGCCTCCTCCACTGGTGTGACCAACCCTTTTTCTGCTGCAGGAGGGAAGGATACATCCCCAGCAACTATGTCACTGAAACCAGAAATTCCCTGGAGATCTTTGAGTAAGAGAGGGCACGGGGACCTGGCGAGTTGCACTTGGTTGGAGACGTTTTCCATTTGCTTCTGTTACCCTGCACAGCCCGTGAGCCCAGCCTGGCTGGGTCACTCTTCCACATCCTCTGACAGCTTCCAGCCCCTGGCAGCCATCCCCTGCTCTCTGCACAGCCTGTCCTGGCCAGGCTGGGACAGAGGTGGCTGTGGAGATCTCCCTGATGGCTGTGTCCCTGTTCCAGGTGGTACTCAAAGAATATCACTCGGAGCCAAGCGGAACAACTGCTGAAGCAGGAGGTAAGTGTTGCCTCCCGAGGCTGGGTCTGTTCTACGCACCAGCCCTCCATGGGCTGTTCTCACATTGTGTCCAGCATGGGACGAACCCTGGCTTGTGCTGGGAGGGGAGTGTTGCCCCAACAGCCCCAGGAATGTTCCATATCCCAGCATGAGCTCTTCCAGACAGCCACTTCAGCAGGTGGCCTCCCAGGCAGGGACTGGAAGTAGGACTCCTGTGAGTCACTGCATCCTCTCCAGCCACACTGTGATCTTCACTCACTTTCACTTTTGCCTGTTACAGTCACACACAGTCCCCACAAACACCCAGTGCCCTTTCCTATTTCTGTTTTAGGGCAAGGAAGGGGGATTCATTGTCCGAGATTCCACCAGCAAGACAGGGAAATACACTGTCTCCGTCTATGCAAAGTCCTCAGTGTAAGTGGCTCTAAGAACAGCTTGATCCTCCCTCAGAGGGCCCCTCCAGGCATCCCTCACCCTCAGCCTCTCCTCCGTGTGCCACTGACCCCATGCTCTCCCTCTGCAGAGACCCCCAAGGCACGATCCGCCACTACGTCGTCTGCTGCACCCCACAGAATCAGTATTACCTGGCAGAAAAACACCTGTTCAACAGCATCCCAGAGCTCATCACGTACCATCAGCACAACTCTGCAGGTCAGTGTTTGGGAGACAGAGTGAAGCCAGCAGTGCTTTCACTGGCATCACGGTGTCCCCGCCTTCCTGTGTCGAGGGCAGGGCAGGAGGCTTGTGTTCCCTGCTGGAACGTGGCAGGTAAGCCTAGTTTGGCAATCTGTGCTGCTGTGTTTCAGGGCTCATATCCAGACTGAAGTATCCCGTGTCTCAGCACAAGAAAAGTGCTCCTTCCACAGCTGGCCTTGGCTATGGTAAGCCAGCCTGAGCTACCTCACAGTTCCCTGGTTGCAGGGTTGGTTTCTGCTGGCAGCAACTTTCCCAGGTTGGGGTCCCGGCTGTCCCATGGCTCACAGCCTTCCCAGGAACCACTCCCCAACTACCCTCTGGTGACAGTATTGACTAAAAGACTCCACAAGCTACCTTGTTCCCATCCCCTGGAGGAACAGGTCCCAGATTTCGTGGATTTTGTGGATGATTTTTCAGGCAGCAAATGCTTGTGAGCTTTTCTTGGGCTCGCTAGATCAGATGACTGGGAGCACTGTGCAGGGAGGCCATCTGTACCCACATTACACTCACACTCTCTGTCCCAGGGTCATGGGAGATCGACCCCAAGGATCTGACCTTCCTGAAGGAGCTCGGGACAGGGCAGTTTGGCGTGGTGAAGTACGGGAAATGGAGAGGCCAGTACAACGTTGCTATCAAGATGATCAGGGAGGGCTCCATGTCAGAGGACGAGTTTATCGACGAAGCCAAAGTCATGATGTAAGTGGTGAGCACCACACAGGTCACTGCTGGATGCTCCTTGCCAGAATGGCTGCACTCCTGGGAGGTGTGGAGGGACAGTCTTGGGCAGTCCCATACTCTGCAAAATGCATCCAAGATCCCAATGATTTTGTGCTGATTCCTTGGTGAGGTTTTCCACTGTCAGCTGGGCCAGAAGCATCTTCCCTTCCCAACTCTCCTTATTCACAGGTGCTTCCTTTGCTGCCAGGCCTTCTAGATGCTCAGAACTGCCTTTGTCCCCAACACAGGAACCTGTCTCATGAGAAGCTGGTGCAGCTCTACGGGGTCTGCACTAAGCAGCGTCCCATCTTCATCATCACCGAGTACATGGCCAACGGCTGCCTCCTGAACTTCCTGAGGGAAACACGGCAGCGGTTCCAGCCTGCCGAGCTGCTGGAGATGTGCAAGGATGTCTGTGAAGCTATGGAGTACCTGGAATCCAAGCAGTTCCTCCACAGAGACCTGGTAAGGCTGTGGCTGCTTTGTTCAGGCAAAATCAAACTGGGGAAGTTGCCCCTTTATAGATAAATAAGATGCTTGGAGGCCTCTGTTGCTCTCTTTGCTGAGGACTTTGTAGCTTGCCCCAGTCCGGGTGAACTTGCAGGCCAAAGTGAGGTGAAGCGTTAGGTGGGTGGGAATGAGATGGAGTTCAGGGGGAAGGGAGAGACAAGAGCAGGTAGAAGTAACTGCCTCCATCTCTCCATTCACAGGCTGCTCGAAACTGTTTGGTGAATGACCAAGGAATTGTGAAAGTGTCAGATTTTGGTCTTTCCAGGTCTGGTAGATGTGTCTGTGTCACTTTCCTGTCTGAGTACCCCATCTCCTCCTTCCATCAGTTTTACACTGTAGTCTTTGTCCCCACCACCCTCCAGCTCTGCTTTCCCGTTGTCTTCCCATTTCATCTGCCTGGCTCAACCTTCTGCCTCTCCACTTTCCACCATCCCTTTCTTACTTCCCCCGGCCCTTTCCCACCTCTCTTTGCATCTTCTTTTCCCCACCTCTAGCCTCCTGGCTGCAGCTTTCTCTCCACATCCCCTTTTTGCTGTGCTTCCATGTCAGCCAATCCCTTCTGCAATCCTAACACACACTTACTGCTGAAACCCATGCAGAGCTGCAACCTCTGGTCATTCTGAGCTGCCCATTCCTTTCGGGCTTGGTCAGTTGTGTGGAGGAGCGAAACGTGAAATCCAGGGGAGGCACCCTGATCCATTTTCCTGCTGCAGGTACGTGCTGGATGATGAGTACACAAGCTCCATGGGGTCCAAGTTTCCAGTGCGGTGGTCTCCTCCTGAAGTGCTGCTGTACAGCAAGTTCAGCAGCAAGTCTGACGTCTGGTCCTTCGGTAAGAGCACGGCACTGATGATTTGGAGGCTGGGAACTCCTCTGCAGGCCAGGTGCAGGCACAGGTGCTCTCACGCCATGAGCTCTCCCTGCTGTTCCTCCCAACAGGCGTCCTGATGTGGGAAGTTTACTCCCTGGGAAAGATGCCTTACGAGAGGTTTAATAACAGCGAGACAACTGAGCATGTCATCCAAGGGCTGCGCCTGTACCGGCCGCAGGCGGCCTCGGAGCGGGTCTACGCCATCATGTACAGCTGCTGGCACGAGGTGAGTGGCTTTCACCCCTGGTGACACCTCTGCCCACCCTGGCAGTGTGACGGGACTCCCCAGGGCATGCCTGGGACAGACACAGGCTCCAACCAGGTTCCCCTCTCACCCGGCAGAAGCCTGAGGAGCGCCCCACCTTCACCGCGCTGCTGGGCAGCATCCTGGACATTGCCGATGAGGAGTGCTGACCATGGGTACTGCCCGCTGACCCTTGCCCAGCGCTGCCATTGCCCACTGGGACAGTTCCGCATACCGGGCAGTACCATGGCACGGTTGTCACGGACACGGCACAGGCGAGCAGGAGCCTGGGGGCCCCCATGGCCATGCCAGCAGCTCTGTCATATGCTCAGAGCTCCATCCTATCCCAGAGCTCCATCACTACCCTGGAGCTCCATCACTGCCCTGGAGCTCCATCACATCCCTGGAACTTAATCACATCCCTGGAGCTCCATCACCGCCCAGAAGCTCCATCACCATCCCAGAGCTTCATCACGACCCTGGAGCTCCATCACCGCCCTGGAGCTCCATCACACCCCTGGAGCTCCATCACTGCCCCGAAGCTCCATCACATGCTCAGAGCTCCATCACATCCCGGAGCCCCATCACCTCCGTGGAGCTCCATCACCATCCCAGAGCTCCATCACTGCCCCGAAGCTCCATCACATGCTCAGAGCTCCATCACATCCCGCAGCTCCATCACCATCCCAGAGCTCCATCACATCCCGGAGCTCTATCACCTCCCGGAGCCCCATCCCCGCCCCGGGGCTCCATCCCCCCCAGGACGGCTCTGGCTCCCGCTCCCGGTCCCGGACAATCCCGCGGTTCCGCCCCCCGGCTGCGGCCGCTCCGCCCCGCCGGCAGGGGCGCGNGACACCGGGAGCGCTATGGACGCGCCGTCCGCCGCCGGGCTGGGCGGGGCCGACCCCCAGCTCCAGCGCTTCATCGAGGTGGAGACGCAGAAGCAGCGCTTCCAGCAGCTGGTGCACCAGATGACCGAGCTCTGCTGGGTACGGGCGGCGGGCAGGGCCGCCGGCTCCGGTGACCCGGTCGCGATGGTGGGGCAAGGCGGGCTGGGACGGCGCGGAAGAGCTTTGTCCCCGGGGGGAGGAGGCTGATGGGGACAAAATAGAGCCGCCGTGGGAGCAGCCCCAGCTCCGGTGAGCACCGAGCGGGAGGGGGCGGCTCTGCGGGGAGACCCGCGGGTGGGGAAGGCTCAGGTGCGCCCGAGGGGATGGGGGACCCGAGAGGATAAAGATCCCGAGGTGGGGCGAGACAGTAGCGTGTCCGAGGGCTGGAGATGTCCAGGGGCACGGCCCCGGTGCGTCGTGAGGGGGGGGTCGGGCTGCGGTGCCCCCGGGACCAACGGGACCCCGCTGTGTGCAGGAGAAGTGCATGGACAAGCCGGGCCCGAAGCTGGACAGCCGGGCCGAGACGTGCTTCGTGAACTGCGTGGAGCGCTTCATCGACACGAGCCAGTTCATCCTGAACCGGCTGGAGCAGACGCAGAAGTCCAAGTCGGCCTTCTCGGAGAGCCTGTCCGACTGAGCCGGACCCAGCCCCGCCAGGCCAGGCCCTCGCCCATGCCCGCTCCTGGTCACTGCGCTGCCTGGAGGAGCCAGGAGCAGCTCGGGGCGGGGTTAGGATTTAATTAAATGCCAGTCTCGGGGAAGTTGCAGCCAGATGAGAGCCCACAACAGACACATGGACGCTCCATGTCGGGGTGATGTGCTGCTCCCGGCCCCACGGGCCAGCGGCCGCCTTCGTGCCGGGACCCTGGAGCCATGCAGGGAGCATTTGGAATGTGCCCCCTCGGTGGAGCAGAGGGGTGGTAATGCTCGTGCCATGGGTGCTCCCAGCGCTGACGGGAAGCTTGGCTCTGGGTGAGGCCAGCCTTAAACAGTGCTGCACAAACCAGCCCTCCTGGGCACGTCCTCACCAGCCCCCGGGCACCACCGCTGCGCTGCGCAGGCCGGGACAGGCACCCTGAGCAAGAAGAGCATGTTGGGAACAGTGATCATCCCAGGCAGTGCCACTGCTGGAAAATACTTTCAGGCTTCCATAGGTAAATCATTCATATGGCCAAGTGACCAATTTTCACACTGCAGCACAACTCTTGTCAATGCTGACTTGCTCCATTAACTGCTTTCCCTGGGTAAATGTAATAAATATTAACTGGGTCAATTTTTAATATGAGATTCTCCTTTGTTCAGGTAGATTGCTGCTGAGAATGGAAAAACTGGCCTTCCTGTCACTCCCCCTCCTTCCCAGTGATCCTATTTATGGCAAAATTACTAGGAAGGGGGCATAACTGTCTTCTGGCTAGAAGGCCTTTACTGAATTCTGATTTATTGCTCAATTAATTTGGTCCCATGAATCAAACTTGTTTCTGGGAGAGGCTGTGGCCTTTCCTCTTCTTCCCCAAAAGGTTAACAGCTCCTGCTGTCCTGGAGAGTAGTTTCTTTAGAGAGACTAAATGCAGGGAATATCAAACCAGCTGCTTTAGAGCCTTATGCACCTTTACCTGTGGAGGTTACTGGCAGGAGGCCTGTGGGTGTGTCTTCTGGACCTCTGCCCCCAGGACACAAAGAGGAGCTTCAAACTGGAAAAAAAACCAACTACTGGCCAGCTCTCTGGGAAGGCAGCAGCATTTCAGCAGTGTTCATAGCTGCATGGCCCTGGGAAGCCTGGAGTGACACTGACACTGGTCTGGAGCTCTGCACCGAGCCTGGTAAAGCAGTTCTGCACACAACCCATGGCAGGGGCTGCTGGACAGAGCGTGTGAGCTCCTGAAGTGCGTGGCTTGTAGCCAGCAGCCTTCCTGGGAACAAACTCAGGATGTGTTCAACAGCTATGCAGATGTAAACCCATGTCATTGAGGACACAGCTGTCTAGTTTGGTCAGAAACTTACCTCAATAGCTAAGGACTAGATTCCTAGAGTAGGTGATTCCTTCTCCTGCCCTAACTTGAGTTTCTCTGGAGCACTCAGAGAGGTCTTCCTACCCCTGTGATCCTCCATGCCTTCCAGTGCTTGGTAAAAATGTATCACTCACCACGTGGTAACTGAACAGATCAGTTTTTAATAGAATACAGGAAGCTTCATCAACCTGCACAGCAGATGTTGCATGAAGAGGTTGGTCCCTCTGTAAGAGCCACAGCAGCATGTGGCAGCACCACGGAAGTTTCCCAGTCTGGGCTGTATTCTGTTTTTGGATGTGAATCTGTAAATAAATTCTAGCAGAGTGAGCAAAAACAAGTACTTGACAGAGGAATTTTTGCATTAATACTCTATGTCACCTTTAAAGCCAGACATCCACCTTCTCTCTGCGTAACCTTAGCACCATGTTAGATCATTTTGTAACTGTTAATTCTGGTTTTAAAAAACAGGGCGAGCCTCCCCAAATGTGTGATCTGCCATGGAGTCAGGGTTAGCACTGTGTTAGTGCTGCAGGCCTCTCTCTGCACAGCCGAGGTCTGGGTCCTGATGAGGGCAGATCAATTCTTCACACAACAGTGAAGAAGCACAGGACGCCAGGAACTGGGCAGTTCCCAGAGCTCCTGTCTGTATCCATGGGAAGCTGCTGGCCCTGTCAGCCTCCTGTCAGTGTGGTGGTGCCTGGGGCAGGCAGAGGGTAACACACAGCTCCTGCTCCTGCAGCAGCACATTCAGCCTTGGCAGTGGGAGCAGGAAGCCAGCAGTTCAGATGCTTCCTCACCTGCTTGCACTTCTCTTCCTCTTCCTCTGCACTCTGGGAGCCCTTGTCCTCCGAGGGCAGCAGAGGCTGGTGCTGACAGGACTGATGTCTGTCTGCGCTGCCCCAGGGTGGGTGTGGGTCTGTCCTGCCCGGCTGCAGGAAGAGGGGCAGGAGGCTGGGGGTGAAGGGCATGTCCCTGAAGGCGTGCAGGAGGAAGATGCCAGACACGATGGTGAGGAAGCCGCTGATGGAGCCGACGATGTTGTCCAGCACCATGTGCTGCCACTCCTTGAAGAGGATGGCTGAGCACGTCATGACTGCTGTGGTGAACAGCACGTAGTAAATGGGCGTGACCACGGAGGTGTTGAAAATGTCCAGGGCTTTGTTCAGATAGTTGATCTGGATGCTGATGCAGATCACCAGGCACACCAGGAGCACCCAGCCCAGGGGTTCTTTCAGGACTGGCTTCCCAGAGAACAATTCTTTCAGGGCAATCCCCAGGCCTTTGACACAGGATACGGACAGTGAGCCAATGGCAGAGCAGACCAAAACATAAACCAGGACGTTGCTCTGTCCATAACGGGGTCCAGCCACAAAGATAAGCAGAAGGGAGCTCACCAGGACACACACAGCAAATACAATGAATCCTTGGGGAAAGAAAAATTCAAGAGCTCCATCAGAACATAGCAGCACCAGTGACAGATGTGACTGAACAGCAAGTAGAAATGGAGGATAGGCAGGTAAATGCCCCATCAGTCTTTCTGGCCTCCATCTGAAGGGACCAGGGTTGGGAAGCCTGAGCAAAGCTGCAGGGACAGTAACAGTTACTGTGTGATCACAAGTTAGCCTGTGCTGGGAGGGCAGGGGCACGGCCAGGCTGCACAGCACTAACAGAGGTGGGGGGCTTTTGACCAGGCCAGCAGGAGGCTCAGGAGGGGTGGCAGAAGGCTTGGGAAACCATGGCTGAACTCTGCTGGCTGTGGTGGAATAAAAAGGAAAGTGCCACATTGCAGGAATGCTCTGCCAGTGCTCCCCCTAATGAGCAGCAACATCCACCTGTTACTGTGCTTTGCTCATCTCCCTGTGCTTCCTTCCTCCATCTCTTTTGGCTTATTCTTCCATTTGTGCCATTTCCACATCATATCCTTGCAACTTGATTCATCCTCACATAAATACCAGGACTACTTGATCTTGAGCACAACTCCTTGAATCACTCATTTATGTGGCTGAATTTCCTCCTCTGTCTTCTCTCAGCCACACCACTGCCACCCTTGTGTACAGGAATTCCCTCTGCAATTCCTGGCACTGCCACAGCCCCATCCCTTCTACTGACAGCTGCACCTCCTTCCCCTGCTCTTCACTTTTTACACCTACACCTCACAGACAGTAAAAAAAGAAGCCCACCTGGTAACTGCTGATGGTTCCAGTGAGGTGTGCAGAACAAGAAACAGCTCAATTACCATTTGGTTCAGTTCTTACCCATTTAGCCAAGTTGTATCCCAGCTTCTACTGTCATTAGCCTGAAGTCAACAGGAACCCTTTTATTTTAGTACCTGGATCTTTCAGTTTCTCTGCCATTGACTCCAGGCTGGAAACCTCTTCTTCCTGCGGAGCATGGATCACCATCACAGTGGAGCCCAGGATACTCAGGATGCAGCCAATCTTCCCATGAACATTCAGCTGCTCATTCAGGAAGATGGAAGACAGAACTGCACTGAAAAGATATTAAAAAAAAATAAAAAAAAAAAAGAAAGAAAGAAAACCATCCAAAACCAATTAGGACAAGAAATGGATACCTGAGGGAAGAGAGCAGAGCAACTGCTTTCATCACTAAGGGCTAGTAGGTGCAGTGAGGGTGTTCTGAGGCTGCTTACCTAACAAGGACACTTAGGGCACCCAGTGGAGTTACCAGTGTTGCCGGGGCAAAGGCATAGGCAGCGAAATTTGCGGCTTCTCCAACTCCCACTGCAAGAGAAACTCTTGTGAGCATCCAAGTAGGAGCAATTCACCATAATAAAAGTTTGAGTGCGGTCAGAAAAGCCTCAGTTTCCTCCTGAGCATCCTGTTTCTCTGTGGTATGTTGAGCAACCAGGGAAGAACAGCACCAGCAAGAACAAGCAGAAAACCCACACAGGTTCTCTTGAGAAGAGGAGGCTCAGTGTTATGCACAGTGATCCTTAGTCACATGTACCTCTACACTGAACAGCAACCACAGGAAAGTATTTCCATAATTTCCAACAAAGCTAAAAGGAGTCTGTTCTTCTCCTGGAACAGCTTTTACAGCTTTTTAAAGGGTAAATCAAGTACAGTTGGTTCTTAACATTGAAAAGTGTAGAGTAAAGCTGCTGAAATTGCTGTAGCACTAAACCCACGGTGCTGGATATGCCATTATCACTACATCCTCAGGGCAGGCCACTTCAGAAGCACTTAACCCAACCCAGCTAAACCAGCTCCTCAGCTCCTGCTTAGCAGGGAAACCTGGTAATGCATGAGACTTTAGAATAGTTTAGTTACAATTAGAACAACGTCATCATCAGAAACTTGGATAAAACTCAAGCAGCCAAACAATAATGGTAATAATAAAACATGAAAGCGGCTGGAAACAACGACAAACACACACTTAAAAGGGAAGGCTCTGGGGTGATCTAATTGTGGCCTTTCAGTATGTGAAAGGAGCCTACAGGAAAGTTGGAGAGAGACTTTTTAAAAGGGCATGTGGTAACAAGACAAGGGGGAATGGGTTAAAACTGAAAAAGAGTAGGTTTAGGTAAGATACCAGGAAGAAATTCTTTCCTGTGAGGGTGGTGGAGCACTGGCACAGGGTGCCCAGGGAAGCTGTGGCTGCCCCATCCCTTGAAGTGTCCAGGGCCAGGCTGGACGGGGCTCGGAGCAACCTGGGATAGTGGGTGTTCCTATGGGAGGGGGTTGGAACGAGATGATCTTTAAGGTCTCCTCCAACCCCAACCATTCCGTGATCCTGTGCCAAGCGTGCCTTACCCCAGCCTGAGCGCGGTACTTACTGCACAGCAGCCCTGCCCACCACAGCCACTCTCGCAGGTACGCGTGCCCGCCTTGCCCTGAGAGCGGAGAAAACAAACGAGAAACCTCAGCTGAAGCCACACAAAACCCCCGTCACCACGCCGGGGGGAGCAGCGCCCCGGGAGCGGCCGTACCTGCCCTGGCGCGGCCGCACAGCCGGAGCAGCCCCTTCTTCTTCAGCACGAAGCTGCCGCCGATGAAGGCGCTGGAGGCCAGGGCCAGCCCCAGCCCCGCGCCGAAGCCGGACCCCATGGCCACCGGCACCTCCCCGGAGGAGCGCGGCCGGAGCGGGGACGGCCGGGGCTGGAACGGGGATGGAGCGGAAGGGGCGGCGCGCCGGGCTCGGCTTCCGCGGCCGGGCGGGGCCGGCACCGGGAACGGGGCTCTCCAACGGCCCCGGGCCGGGGTCTCCGTGCAGGAGCCATCCCCGGCGGGGTGACCGCCTGTCGCTGGCACAGCCGGGGAAGGCAGGATGAGCAAGGGCAAGGACGATGCTCCACACGAGCTCGAGAGCCAGTTCGTGCTGCGGCTGCCGCCGGTGAGAGCCCGTCCGTCCCCCGGGTCCCGCCGGGATACACCGAGCTCACCCCGGGCTCACCCCGGGCATAAACCCGGCACCGGCTCCGGGAGGGGTTAACAAGGCAGCGGGGAAGCTGCGGCTCCGGGAGGGGGTGTGGGAGCAAGGCTGGGTGCTTTGGGGCCTGGGTAGCCCATTCCCACCCTTTTGAACGGATTTTTTGCGGCCTACCCTAGAGAAGTGCTCCCGACACACAGAGACAACGAGACGGTTTGGGAGGACGTTTGTATAAGGGTAGAGCTTTAGCAAAAGCTGTTTAGTTGCTGTGGTTGTCAGTGCTCTTAAGCTTAAAGCTAAGACCCCTTTGTTTGGTGCCTGGCGACAGGATGAAGAGCAATGGCCATAAACTAAAGCACAAGAAGTTCCACCTCAACATGAGGAAGGACTTCTTTCCATTGAGGGTGGCAGAGCACTGAAACAGCTGGCCAGGGAGGTTGTGGAATCCCCCTCTCTGGAGACATCCCAAACCCACCTGAACACATTCCTGTGTCACCTTTTCTGGGTGACCCTGCTTTGGCAGGGCAGGTTGGACTGGATGATCTCTTCTTCCAACCCCAGTTATTCTGGGATTCTGTGAGAGTGTGTCCTGCTGAGACCACAAGGGCTTGGTGAGGGGCTCTGGCAGGTGTCTCTGGCAGGGACCTCACACCACTGTCACAGCTGTGTCGTGCCACGGGTATGGAGAGCACCTGGAATAGCAGAAGCACAGGGTTAACGTGGTGTTGGAAGGAGGGTGCAGTTCATCCTTTGCAGTTGCTGTCCAGCATGTGGATGGCATGTGTTTAAAGCTGGGTAGGTTGGGAAGAAGTGTTTGGTAATTCTTAGAGGAAGCACACCCACTCCTGAAGAATTCCCTTCTCAGGAATATGCCTCCACCGTGCGCCGAGCAGTCCAGTCCGGGAACGTCAACCTGAAGGACAGGCTCACCATCGAGCTGCACGGTGAGTGAGCAGGGCCGGGGCACCTCTGCCTGTGCACAGGTGAAGCTGTGCCACTCGCATGTGTTGTCCTGTGAAGTTCCTGCTGCCCAGGGCTGTATTGCTCAGGGTGGCTGTTGAGCCACAGCACTGACCGGTCCCCTGGCTCTCCCCAGCGGACGGGCGCCATGGGATTGTCCGTGTGGACCGGGTGCCACTGGCGGCCAAGCTGGTGGATCTGCCCTGCATCATCGAGAGCTTAAAAACTATTGACAAGAAAACCTTCTACAAGACAGCAGATATTTGCCAGGTACGAGCTGTCCTCCTTGCCTGCAGCAACAGCTTAATTCATTGCTGCCCTCCCCAGGAAAACCCTTGTATGCTTTGGCAGCTGGACACCCAGTATAACATGGCCAATTCCTGTATCTCACGGTATTAGCAGTTTAAAAATCCCCATTCTGCTTGGTGTTCAGAAACCTCAGTCATGAAGTGTAAAATGTGATTGTCCTTGTGATATCTTTACTGCTGCTGTATCCAACTGATCTGAGGGTGAAACTGTTTCCCACTCCCTGAGCTCCTGGATCCCTTTGGCTCACAGCATACAGTGGGCAATCACTGTTCCTTCACATCCTTGTGTTCCTGTGGGGATTCCAGATGCTTGTTTGCACTGTGGATGGTGATCTCTACCCGCCCTTGGAAGAGCAAACTGTGACCACTGACCCCAAGGCAAACAAGAAGAAGGACAAGGACAGAGAGAAGAAATTCATATGGAACCATGGCAGTGAGTAGAGGCTGTGCCAAGCCCCTCCACCCCAGCACCCCTCATTTGAGCAGGGTGCTCACAGCTTCCAGGCACTGGCTGTGCTGCTGCTCCTTTTCACGGCTCATCTCTGCTGCTGAAGGGATCTTCTCCCTTCTGACGTGCTTCTATCACTGGGCCATCTGCCTGACACATGAAATCTGCTTCCTCTATCACAGTCACTCTTCCCCTGAAAAACGTCCGGAAGCGGCGATTCCGGAAGACAGCCAAGAAGAAGGTGAGTTGCTTCTCACACAGATGCAGATGAAATACTTGAGGGATAGGAAGGCAGAGGCTTTAGAGCTGTACTGTGAGTGATCCAGAAGTCGTGTGTTTTCTTAACATTTGTTCACAGTTTGCTTGCCCGAGGTGAAGGTGAGGGGAGTAGATTTAAATACTTCTTTGGGTGCTTCCTCTGTATTTTCCAAGATGCTCCTGAGGGAAAAATCCTTTGTGCAAAGTCCTGCTGGACCTCATTCCTGTGGCTGCCTTGCCACAGCACATCTCTTCCTGGTCCTAGAGAAGAAAAGAAGAAAGACTCACATGGAAATGAGGCTTCACTCATTCCTGCTTTCCCAGCTTAAATCTTCTCTTTATGCATGGCCCATTCCCTTCCCCAAATAGTACCACTGTCATTTCAGCCGGGGGAGTGACAACAGATGGAGCTCAGAGACTGTCTCTGTACATATGCACAAGCCAGGCAAGGTGTTGGGGAGATGCAGCACCCTGAGGCTGGGAAGACTTGTTCTTCTCTCCTTTGCAGTTTCTGAGAACGGGCTTGAGTGTGATTTTGCATGACATTTGGGAAACAAATTACTTGAGACATTCTTGTAGCCCACAGGAGAGATTTGACACCACTGCAGTAAAATTCCTAACTAATTTAAAAGTGAAAAGTGAAGCCTTCCTTTGAGTGGGATGGGAAAGAGTTGAGCTGAGTTGACCATCAACACCTCAAGGACTTTCTGCATACACACATAAAGTCTTATGAAATAAGTAGTGTAAGCAGAAAAGTGAGAGCACTCAACCTACCGAGGTACCAAAAAGATGGATTGTTTTTGGGGAGGTGCATAAATTACTTCATAGTTAAATATGAGCAAATGCTGAGCAGAAGGCAGAAGATAAGAAAGCCCTGAAACAGTGCTCTACCCAGAGGTGGAGGCTTGGAGTTGGCCAGCTCCAGCAGCATGCACAAGGCATTTGACAGTGTCTCTGTTCTCTTTCCCCTCTCTGGCCCAGTATATCGAGTCTCCTGATGTGGAAAAAGAGGTGAAGCGTCTCCTGAGCACCGATGCTGAAGCTGTCAGTGTCCGTATCCTTTTAGCAGAAAAAAAGCTCAAGAGCAGGACAGGACTTGTGTGTGACCTGGGGGTTCTGGAAAGAACAAATTGAGCTTTTTGTGGGTGTGGGACACTGGGAGATAAACACACAAGAGGCACTGAAGTTTTGGAGCTTCATCCTTGCCTTGTTTGAAGCTTATTGTTTCCTCAGGGTGACCTCTCTTGTGGACTGTACTGTTGTACTGAGTGGGAACTGAAATAGTAGAGGAGAAGTCATCAGAAAAAGAGGTCTGGGTTGTTTCATCCTGGGTATCCATAGGTACAAGGCCAGACCGGTTGGAGTGGCAGTGATCCACCGTTTTTTGCCTCTTCCATCACACTGCATATTCCATGTTCCTCTTTTTCCCTTGACTCACCTGTTGCTGCTGTCAGGCTGGGAAGTCATTGCTGAAGATGAAACAAAAGAAGTGGACAACCACGGTTCACTCACCAGCCTGGACATCTCCTCCCCAGGGATGTCGGGGCACAAGCAAGGCCATGGCTCCTCAGGTGCAGTGGGGAAGGCTGTTTTATTTCTAGAAGTGATCCTGGCAGGCAGAGGGCACTGGCAGGTCATCAGCTGTGTTTTATCTCTTTGCCCCCACCTAGAACACGATGAACTGCGGGAGATATTTAATGATATCAGCAGCAGCAGCGAGGATGAAGATGAGAGGGATCATCATGACGATGAAGACTTGAACATCATGGACACTGAGGAAGACTTGGAGAGACAGCTGCAGGACAAGCTGAACGAGTCTGATGGGCAGCAGCAGGAGAATGAGGGGTCCAACCAGATCGGTGAGTGGCCAGTAGAGCATGGCAGAATTGTTGGGATGCCAGGCAGGCTGTGCTTCCCAGCTCTGCTGCTGCTCTGGGCCTGAGCTCACTCTCCCTTCCAGCCATGGGCATCCAGAAACAGATTGACAACCTGAAAAGTAAACTCCAGGAAACTCAAGACAGGAGGAAGCGCCAGGAAGAGCTCATCATGAAAGTAGAGAACCTTGCCCTCAAGGTGAGAGCTCTCCTGCTTAACACTGGCTCACCATTAGGTCCAGCAGGCTTATTTGGGGAAGCCAGGAGCCTTTGCCTGCTGGGTTAAAAATAGCTGTGGTGTGGCCATACACACTCCAGCATTTCCCGGTGGAGGCAAAGCAATCTATGAAACTGGAGGAGAGAAGGGGGTGGTTGTCAATGCATCATTTGACACGTTGTAGCAGCACCCCTCCAGTTGAGAACACTCTGGTAACTGTGGCCTCGCATGTTTGTCTCTGCAGACCCGTCTGCAGGCCGTGCTGGATGAGTTCAAGCAGCAAGAAGAGCGAGAGAAGCAGCAGGTGAGGAAACTCCCACAGTGGAGTGGGAGGTACTGGGGATCAAGGCTGTTCTGGTCTTGGCCTGACAGAGTTCCCCGAATCTTCTACCACAGCAGCTGCTGTGGACTCCAGTGTTACAGGTCAGGTGGGGTTGTACCTCATCTGTCACTGCATGGAGCTTCCCAAGGCAGAAGGAGATACAAGAAGTAGGGTTGACTGCAGCCTTTCTTCTGGAGGAGCCAAAACATGTCCAGTCAGCAGCTCAGAGCTGCCAGGATTGGTGCCTGGGGTAGAACATGACACACAAACCCATTAGCACCCATGTACAGGGAAGGCAGTGGCTGCAGGGTCGTGGCAGTGCCTAGGCATTTCTGTTTCAGCCAGGTACCAAGGCAGGAGGTTCTCACTCTCAGATCCCTGTGGGCAGTGCCAGTTCTGTCCCAGAGGAGCCCAAGCACAGCTCAGGCAGCACACAGGGAGAGCAGGTACTGGTGTGAGTAGAAGATGTGCAGGAACACAAAAGTGCTGGGGCTGCCGGGAGTCCCAGATGTGCCTTACTGTAACGTCTCACTCCCTCTCCCCAGATGGCGTCCCTGCAGGAGCAGCTGGAGTCCCTCATGGAGAAGTGAGGAGTGCGCCTGGGTTGTCGTGAGCAGAGGTGGAAGTGGTGGTCGCCTGCCATGCTGAAGTCTTTGCTTTGGTCACACGCTTCTGCTGCCAGATGTGCTGCTGGGCAGTGGTGGAGGGTCCATGTCCATGTCCAGAGCTGATTTCACATCCACTGTGCTGGGTTTGGCTGGTGGAGCTAAAGAATTGGACTATGCCTGTTAGAACAGTCAAAATAACAGATCTACTGTAAATAGTCAGCACTGACCTCCCCGGGGCAGGACAGTGCTGGTTTGTGCATCTTGCTGAGTTTTGGGCTTGATAGGCTGTGGCCTGGTAGGAGTTTGTTCTTGTGTTTGAGGAATGCCTAAATAAAGTTTCCTTTTCAACCCTGGTCTGTTCCTTTGTGGTCTCCCAACCACACAGGCCCCGGCAGGGAGGCATGCCTTGGGCACCTTCGGTGGGGCACTGCTGGGCTCCTTACCCGAAGTGCTCTTTGCAGAAGTGGGTCAAAAGTGCTGTCACTCGGTGGGAGGAACGAGGCCCTCCTGATCAGGGAGTTCCTGTAATTCCTCACAGACTATGCAGGCAAATCCCAGATTAACCTGACAGGGTGGGAAGAGGATTAGAAGGGTGGTTACAGAAAGCAACGGAGGACACCAGGGGCTTCAGCGAGTGTGTGCTAGGGGGGGACGCCCCTCTTGCAACCCAAGGGCAGGGGAAGAAGGCTCTGCCCCCAGCACAGAACGGAAAAGGTCAGCAGGAGCCCTGGAAGATGATGTGTATGTCCAGATAGTCAAGAAAGAGACACCTAAAGAAGCGTGGAGCTCTAGAAAGGCCAGAGCGTGCTGGGGTGTGTGATCCGTGAGCAGCCATGGAGGAAACCTACCTGCTGAACGTGGAAGGGGTCAAAAAGAAGATTCTGCACGGAGGCCATGGGGAGCTGCCCAAGTTGCAGGATGGGAGCAAGGTAAATTGTCTGGGTTGTTGTTCCTCCAGAGCCCTGGGAGAGGGAGTGGGTCTGACATCCCTGCCCATTATGGTTCCCCAGCTCCAGGTCTGGGTAACAGTGAGATCCCTCACAACAGGAGTGCAGGAGGGGCTGGTTTGGGCACAGGCAGCCCTGTTTCTCACAGCGACAGCTGGCAGTGCCCACAGCCTCACCTTGCACTGGGCCTGTGGCACCTCCTCCCCATGGCGCTGTTAGAGCTCAGTGGCCCCGGTGGGCTGCTGAAATGTGCCTTTCCTGCCATGTACAAGCAGGAGTGCATGTGCCAATGGGTTATTCCTGGGAGATTCCCCAGCCTCTGATCACTGTGGGTTCCACCAGGTCCTGGTGCACACTGAGAGCACTCTCTGTACTCTCTGGGATACAAAGGGGGATCCATAGGGAGAAGCGAGATACAGCATGGATGGATGTTAAGACATTCAACCATCTGCTCGCTGTGGGCAAGAGGCAAAACCTCCTGCTGTGGAGGGAGAGCTGCCAGTCAGACGAGCACCATGCTGGGAGCAGGCTTGACCCCACAGCTGAGGGCATCATGGCTGCCAATGGGACTCTCACCACTGCGCTTTCTCTGGGGCAGTTCACCTTCCACTTCCAGACGCTGAAGGATGACTTCGAGCGGACAGTAATCGATGACAGCCGGGAAGCTGGCATGCCCATGGAGATCATCGTGGGCAAGATGTTCAAGCTGGAGATCTGGGAGACGCTGCTCAGCTCCATGAGAATTGGGGAGGTGGCAGAGTTCTGGTGCGACGCCATTGTGAGTGAGGGGCCCATAGAGGCCCACTCCCATCCTTCCTGCAGGACCATGCATCCCAGAGATGCTCCGGCCTTGTCTGGTGCAAGTACAGGGTGTCACTTGGCCTCAGCACTTGGGGCTGCCCCAGACAAGGGGGTGCAGATGGTCCCCCAGGGCTGAGTGCGGTGCTCCCTCTCCTTGCAGCACACAGGTATGTACGCCCTGGTCTCCAGGGGCATGCGGAGGATCGCGGAGGGACGGGACCCCCTGGAAGGCCAGAAGCACCGCTGTGGCATGGGCAACATGTTTGACTACCACAGCACAGGCTACGATGACCTGGACGAGCTGCAGCGGACGCCACAGCCTCTTATCTTCATCATGGAGCTGTTCCGGGTAAGGGGGATGGCGGGGATGGCTGCCAGAGAGGGAACAGCTGGGATGGACTGCTCACTTCCTACTACTCGCACAGGTGGAGGACCCCTCAGCGTACAAACGGGACACCTGGGCCATGAGCAAGGAGGAGAAGCTGGCAGCAGTGCCTGTGCTGCACAGCGAGGGCAACCGCCTCGTCCTGCGCAGGGAGTTCGCGCAGGCGGCGGCCAAGTACCAGGAGGCTGTCATCTGCCTCAGGAACCTCCAGGCCAAGGTGAGCAGCACCAACACCCCCCTAACCCCGCCTAGGTCACACCTCAAAGCGCTTCCCTGTGTGCTTGGGGTGCCTGGGAGGGGGTGGACACAGCCATGAACCGCCCAGTGTTGCTCCCGGGGCAGGAGAAGCCGTGGGAGGATGGCTGGCTGAAGCTGGAGAGCCTGGTCACGCCGCTGGTGCTCAACTACTGCCAGTGCCAGCTGGAGCTCGGCGAGTACTACGAGGTGCTGGAGCACACCACGGAGCTTCTCCAGAAGCACAATGGTACCTGTGCCCTGTGTCTCACCCCACGCTGTGCCCATGGCTCCCAGGGACTCTGTCCTCTGAATCCCCCATCTGTGACAATGCTCATCCTGTGTTTCTCTGCCTGTAATTGTACCTGTATCATCTGGATCCCCATGGCCCAGTTTGCCCTGCCCATGACAGTGTTCGTGTCAGTGTTTTCTCCTGCCCACAATGTCCTCCCACCCCCCAGACCATACTTCCCCTTTCCATGATGATCCCTGCACTCCCTGTGGGGCGACAGTGCATAGCCCACACCCCACTGCCCCATTGCTTCATGTCCCCTGGGTCTCCAGCTCCTGTGGCTGGTGGCCCTGAGCCACAGGACCCCCACTGGGGGCTCTTCTCTCCCGGCAGACAACGCCAAGGCCTATTTCAAGCGGGCAAAGGCCCACGCTGCTGTCTGGAATGAGCGGGAGGCGCGGGAGGACTTCCAGCGCGTGGCTCACCTCGACCCCTCCATGGCGGCTGCGGTGAAGAAGGAGCTGAAGCAGCTGGGGGAGAGGATGAGGAAGAAGCACGTGGAGGATCGGAAACGCTACCAGGGCCTCTTCCAGTCATCCCAGGGCCTGAAGGCCCGTGAGGGGCGAGAGAGCAGGGAGGTGGGTGATGGGGCACCTCAGGGTGAGGCTGGGGTCCGGGACACCCCTGGGGAGGGGGAGCAGGGTGTAGAGACTGAAGAAACAGAACAACCAGGGGCTGCCCAGGGAGAACAAGGGATCCCCAGGGCTGGGGGTGAAGGGGCAGCACCAGGAGGAGAAGAGGATCGGGGAGAGCCTGTGGGAGAAGAGATGGAAGGGAGGGATCAGACAGCACTGGGGGAAGAAATAAACCTGATCACCTGTGGGGCAAAGCCAGAGAGCCTGGGAACAGAGGAGAAAGAGGAGGAGAGGGAAGACGAGAAGGAGGAAGAAAAGAAAGAAAAAGAGGAGAGTGAAGAGGAAAAGGTGGAGAGGGGGGCAAAGGAAGAAGAAAAATTGGAGGAGGAGAAGGAAGAGGAGAAAGTAGACAAGGAGGAAAAGGAAGACAGAGGCGAGAGGGAGGAGAAGGTGGAGAGGGGGGCAGAGGAAGAAGATGAGAAATTAAAAGACAGTGAAGAAGTGGAGAAGGAAGAAGAAAAGGAAGAAGAGAAGGGAGACAAAAAGGAAGATGAAAAGGAAGAAGAAAAGAAAGAAGAAAAGAAAGGAAAAGAGGAGAGGGAGGAGGAGGCAGTAGCAAAAGGGAAAGTGAAGAAGAACAAAAAGAAAGGGAGTCTAGCAGCAAAAAGAGAAAAGCCTGAAGCAGGGCAGCGTGGGACAATAGGGGAGACAAAGGCAGCAGGGCTAGTGCAGGGGTTGGAGCCAGGAGCCAGTGGAGCAGAGGGCACGGGCACAGGGAGTGAGGCCCAGGCTCAGCCAAAGAGAGCCCCAGAGCTGGAGTCTCCCAGCAAGGGGCTGAGTGCAGCTGAGGGACCCCCAGGGCTAGAGGATAAAACATCTGGGGAGGCTCTGGAAGAGATGAGCTGCAGGGAGCAGGGAGCAGGCAGTGGACAAGAAAATACTGGGGAAGGCAACATCCCCCCAGAGAGCTTCACCCCTGGGGAAGACGAGGAACTGGGTGGAGGGGTAGAAATACCCCCCTGCCCCATAGCAGCTGGAGAAGGGGGTGCTGCACCCCTGGAGCAGTGCAGCAAAGACCAGGGCCATGACCAGCCCTGAGCAGGGTCAGTTACCCCGGCTTGGGGAAAAGGCTGCCAGGCCACTGACAAGGCGGCACAGCACAGGCAGCAGGGCTCCTGTGCCCTGAGAGGGAGCCCCAGGGCTGGGGACTGGCCCAGCAGTGACACGGGAACAATGCTGTCCTCACCCTGCCACCGCTGGGCCCCGCTGTGCAGCACCCCTGCCCCGACTCATCGGCTCCAGCGCCTTTCAACCGGGCGCCACCGAGCTTTGCTGGCTGAGAAATAAAAGCTCTTCCCTGGCATCACGGGCTGGATTTGTTCCTGAACGTGACCAGCTTCCCTGATGACATTCCACACCTCCTGCCTTACCCTGGAGCCCGTGGCACAGGAATGGGGCAGTTTGTGCTGCTCTTGAGAGAGGTGGTTAAGGAGGCTGCATTTCACCCCCCCTTTAAGCTCCTGAATCTCTCCTGCATGAGTGTCCCCAAACTTCCCTGCAGTGGCACCATGTCAGGCCTTTTCCCAGCACTGCCAGCCCTTCCAGGCTGGGGTGAGAGCAGGTCCAGCCCAAAATGTGTCTGTCCTGGGCAGGCTTCAGCATCAGCCAAGTCTGGGCAGTGGAGAGGGCCTGAGAGCCCCTGGCCTTACCCTGAGCTATTCTTCATCTGAATCCCTCACTGTGCCACAGAGGCACAGTGAACATGGGCACTTGGGACTGAGACACCCAAACATCTCTGGGCACTGAAAACTTCATGGAGCTCCAGAGAAAAAGGAGGGAGAGCACTGCCTTGCCTGCCCAGCATCCCACTGCTGTCTGCATCCTGCCTGGGGCTGAAGGGTTTCCTACAGCAGAAGTTCCTGGGTGAGAAAGAGGGACTGTCCCCACACAGCCCCTGTCCCACCCATCAGGCTGCCACATGGCCTGAACAGACCTTGCTGGAAGAGGATGAAGAAGGTGGCTGGGGGACACAGCTGTGTCTGGGGATCCTGGGGCTCTGCTCACAGCTTCTGTTCTGCCTCAAGTGGTGTGGACAGCCAGGGTGACACAGTGCAGGCTGTGTCCCAGCAGCCCGGCAGGAGCAGGGCCAGGATGGCACAGCAACAGGAGCTGACTCAGCCGAGATGCACGGATGGATAGAAGAGGCCAGAGCACTGATCCAGGTCTCAGTATAAATACAAATTTATTCTCTTTCCAGAGCAGAGATGGCACAAAGCAGTGAGGACAGCAGCACCACAATACATGGTTACCAGAGCATTAGCCAGCCCGCTCCCCTCCCTGACACATCCTGGCTCCCAAACACAGCCCAAGCACCCAACCTGGCCACCTCTGCTCCCCTCACCTGGCACTGGGGCCAGCAGCTCTGTCCTCATCCTGCCCTTTTTCTTCCTCCAGCTCCCCCCAGGCTGGATAATCCTGACCACACCCTCAGGCCAAACCTCACTCTGCTGCTCCCCACGCTGCTCCCATCCTGCCCCTGGGATAACAGAGGGGTCCAGCTGGGTCTCACAGGCTGGCCTGTGGTCCCTCTCACCCGCAGCCTGACACAGCATGCCCAAGGCCACCGTAATGCCACCACACTGCCCTCCTGCCACTCACCTGGTGGAGACAGGGGACAGCAAGGACAGCCACCCACACTGCTGCCAGCAGACACTGGAGCACTACATGCTGAATACCCCTCGCTGTAAGGCTCACACCGCCTTGTCCTTGGTGTGGGCATTGCTCCTCACCTCTGCCAACACCCCAAAGCCAAGCCCACCGCGCTGGGCCTGACACCCTGCCCTGGTCACAACCTCCCTGGACAGCTCAGCACCACGTCCTGTCCCAGCCAGCAACAACAGCCCTGGCTCTGTCCTTGCGAGCCCTGTTCAGGTCAGATATTTCACCCCACTGTGCAGCCCTGCCCTGCCCCGAGGGCTCAAGCCTCTCATCCCTCCACAACCTGTGGCCACAGAGCATCAGGGCCATCTCAGCCCCAGCTCTGGGTTACCCTGCAGCACCTGACTCTGCCTCTTTCTCGACATAACACAGCACAAGACAGCCAGCCCGAGGGACCCCTGGGGACCAGGAGCCACCAGCCCCAAGCTGCCCTGAACAGCCTCCCTGCACTACCCCATGGGAGACACCCGCTTCCAACGAGGGCCTCCAGCCCCCCGGCTCAAGTCAAAGTTGGGGACAGCAGGAGGGCAGCTGCTCCCTGGGGGTAGCAAGGAGGTGCCCTGCCTGTTCTGCTCCCCACCCACACTGCACTTGCATCAGACCAAGGTGTCCCCAGGGCTGGAGAAACCCCTGCCTGCAGGAGCTGGGGCTCCACAGGGCTGGGTCTGGGTCTGTGCAGGACAGGCTCTCTGCGCCATGGCAAAGGCACAGATCCCCAGGAGACCAGGCAGGATGAAGCACCCGCTGCGGGTCCAGCCCTCACTGAGCTGCCTCACAGCAGCCCTGCAGGGCAGCACCAGCAACAGGGAAGGTGCTGGTTCCCGTGGGAGCAGGAGTTGGGCTGGTCTGGAAGTGAAGGGCAGCTACACTTAAGGTATCAGAGTTTAATAGAGTGAGTCCATGAGAGTGTTTAAGTACAGTATATATATATAATATATAGAAATATATGCAAATTAAACAATAAGGCTCTGTTATAAAGACCCTCTCAATATAAGGCTACTAGCTGGGCTGAAGCTCTAACATGGACTCAATCCCTACTCCATAAACCTCACAGACTCTCTCCTGGTGATATGTGCCTGGCTGGCTGCAGAGCCTTGGGTGGCAGAGTTCAAACCATAAGGCTGGCAGCTGGTTACTGTTACAAAGAGTTATTTTAAAAATTGTGGGGCTCCAGGAGTGTTTTGGTGCCCATTAACCTGGAGGCTCCTGGGCACAAATGAAGAGTTGGGATGCTGAGCTCTGCATCCCCTGAGGGCTGCAGGCAAAGGCAGCAGCCCGTGGGTGCCAGGGGAGACAGGCAGTTTCCATGGCTTCAGTTCTTTCTTCTGAAAGAAGGCTTGGACACTGTGGCTGAGTGACCAGACCAGCCTCCTGGGGAGCCCACAGTCCCACTCCTGCATGACCTATGTTCCCCTGAGATCTTCTGGAGCTGGGAAGCATCCTGCACCACCAGCTCGGAGGGAGTCTGTGTGAGGTCTGCTGCAGCACAGGGAGCAAGGCAAGGAGAGAGGGGGAGGAAAGCAGCCAGGTAGCTGGTTAGGAAAAGCCTCTGGCTCACAGGAGGCGTTAGATAAGGGAGGTCATACCTGAAAGAGAAATAGACAGGTCAGGAAAACAGGACCCAGAGCCTCCTGGTTAGAAGGGGGCTGCTGCAGAGCCAGGAGGATCCTGCTCAGGGATGGCAGAGAGTGGGCAAGAGTCTGCATGGGCAGACCACCACCTCATGTTAGTGCTGGCACCAAGCAAGGTCTCCCTCTGGCAGCCTGGGCAAGAGACCAAGTGCTGCTGCTGGACCGGAGCACAGAGGGAAAAGAGCATAACGACCAACACCAAACCCCACTGAGTGAGTGGAGTGTCACCCACACACATATCCCCCAGTCTCCATCCCTGCTGGGAAGAGCTGTCCATGAGCAGCCAGGAGAGTTTGCACCATTGCTTCCATCTCATCAGACAACTGGGGCCTCGACCTCTCCTGCAGAGGGGTCTGAGCAGGGATGAAGCCAGGAGGTGGCTCAAAGCTGTCGCTGCAGGCGCGTGCTGGCAGGTCTGTCCATCCTTGTGGTGGGAGCCCCGTAGGGTGCAGGGTCCTGAGCAGGGCAGGAGGCTGCCTTGCAGCTCAACACGGGGATCAGTTTGGTCTGTGCTCTTGGCAGCTCTGATCACTTCTCCTTGCAGGTGTGAAGCCTCCTCCTCCTCCTCCTCCTCTGTTCCCAGGCCACGCACCCATCCCAGCAGCGCTGCAGCAGCAAAGCTCTTGGCTGAAGCACTGCGGGTCATCAGCTGTCGCAGGGAAGCTGGGATTGGGGCGGGGCTCTGTGGGGAAAACCTCACCTGCGCGAGCAGTAAGAAGCGAGAGAGGCGGATTTCACTCAAGTACCTCGAGAGTTGGGGAAGGCGCTCCGCAGCTTCTCCATTATGTCTTCCAGGCACATGCTAACTTCCTGGGTTTTGGCTTCCACCTCATCTGCAGTGGGAAAGAGGGCAGGTGGGTATGAAAAGGCTCTCTGGACATCCACCTGGCTGCCAGCACCTCTGCAGGATGGCAGGGTGCAGGCAGCGTCCTGCAGCATGGAAACAAGGGAGCAGGGCCAGGAGCTCAGCCCGAGCCCAAACCTCACCTGCAGTTTCAGTGTCAGGGGTGTTGTGCTCTTTCTCTTTTGCCTGGCTGCCTTCTGACTGATGTGGAGATGAAGCCAAGGAAGAGGCTGCTGAACCATTGCCTTCTGACTCTGCTGGAGGCTGGAGTGAGAATTGTTGTGAAGAGGTTGTCATGATCCTCTGTCCTTGGCTTCCCCCGTTCTGCCCATGCCCTTAGTGCCATTGTCACAGCTCTGCTGTGGCAAAGCCCACCCCGTCCTTGCTCTGAGTGTACCTGCAGCAGCAGCTCCCTCAGCCTGTGCAGCTGGGACTCCAGCTGCTTGTTGTGGTCCTCCAGGATCTGCATCCGTGTCTCCAGGCGGCTCTTGTGCTGCCGGAGGATTCGTGCTTCTGCCAGCAGCTCTTCGTTACGTGGGTCTTGCACTGATTCAGGGGAGCCTGTAGCCAAGGTTGGAGACTCCACTGCCTCATCATGCTGCCATTTCAAACGTCTCAGCTCTCCCTGGAGGATCCTGCAGGACAGCCCAGATCAGCAACCCCACAGTCCTGTCTAGAGACTGCTGGAAACACCCAGGAGCTGCCCATGACTCAGACAAAGCTTTGCCACTTGTGAAGTTTAAGGGCCAGGATGCTGCACTGCAGAGTGGCCTCCCTGTGGTTCTACCCCACTCGGGGTTCACAGATATGCAACCACTTCCCAAGAGACTGAAAACAAAGGCAGGGAAAGCATCACCTCCTCCTGAGCTGACCGTCCCTGCCTAGAGCCTCACCCCGTGTGGTCCAGAGCAGCACTACCACGGTCCACGAGGGGCTCAGGGACAAGAAAGACAGAGTGCCCTGGGCTCACTTCAACCAGTTTGGGATTCAGGAGAGGACAGGTTCTGGGAATGTGGGAAGGAACATTTTGGGGAACAGAGTTATCTCCCTTCCTTGGAGAGCACACCCTCGCTGAGTTACAGTGCTCAGCTTAGACACTCTCCAAAACTGCCCTCTCAGCATCTGCAATCCCCACCTCCAGACCCAGCAACATCCCCTGGCTCCACTTGGAGCTCTACAAGGCTTTCCCCCTCTTAGGCTGTAACCCCAACTTTCAGAGCTGCCCATAGCTCTACCTGTTTTCATCCTCTAAGTGGGCCAGGACTCGCTCCAGCTCTCCCTTGTCATCCATGTTGAAGCTTCCTGGAAGCTGCTGGCTGCCCCCAGGCTCTCTGTCGGTGATGGGGCTGGAATGGCGCAGCAGGTACTGGTCCTCATCGCTGTTCCAGCAGGTGGAGAAACACCTTAATTAGGAAAATCATGGGATCTGTGTGCCCTTGGGGAAGGACAGCATGCAGGCAGGCAGTTTCATGGGGGAGCTCCTTCCGGCTGCTCAGGCCTAGAGCTCAGAAGTGGCCAAGCATCCCTGGTAGCTGAGGGTGCCCAAGAGCCTCTCACTCAATGGGGTTGGGAAGGAAAGAATTTCTGTACCCTGGCTAGGCACGGATAGAGCCACAGGAGCCCTGATTCATCAGGAGGTGAGGAGAAGGGAAAGGAGACAGAACTCACAGGCTGTCATCAGGGGACAGGCTATCACTGAAGAAGGAACAGTTCTGGCTTTCCATCTCTGCAAGCCTGGAGGAAAGAGAAAAAAGGTTGAGACGTTGTCATAGACACCCTGAAAGTCTGGTCAATGCATCCTATTTAGGGTAGCTGCTGCAAGACTCCTCTCTGGCAAGGTCTTCCAGCTGGCCTGCACCAGTCTGCCCCTCTGTACAGGCTCTAGAGAGTTTTGCCTTTTTAAAAACCAAAATACACTGCTGTTCTAGGTGTAAATCTCTGGAATAAAGAGCTGCTGCTGTGCAGTCGGCTCAGCCTCCTCTCTCACAAGCAAAGGAAAAGGGTGTAAGAATTACAGCTCCAGCCCAGGGCCTGAGCTACAAGAACAGGCTCCCTGTACCCCTCGGGTCCCCACAGCCAGGCCAGAGGCACTACAAACCACAAGGCAGCAGCAGTGGGAAGCTGGCAAATAGCTCTGGTGAGGACACAGAGCAGAACAAGACACCAAGGGATGTGCCTGGTGAGAATCCAGGGAAGAGCAGGACAGTACATGGAGGCTGCTGCATCACTGAGATATCTGCTGTCAAATGCATGGTCTTTGCTGCCAATTTACACGGCATCAGCCACGTCCCAGGCAGGTTTCCCTGACTCTGCAGCTGCTGGGAAGGGTGGAGGGGTCTGTGACCATACACTTTCCCCAACACATCCCCCCATACCCATCAGGGTCACACTCCGTGCCCAGGCAGGACAGCAGAGCCCAGTGGCAGTACCTGCTGGCAAAGTGCTCGATCCGGGAGTGTGTGTCGGCGTGCGGTAACATCGGGGAGGAGGCTGGGCTGCAAGAGATGCACACTGGTCAGCAGGGCTTGGGAGAGGCTGATCTCACCTGGCTGGGAAGAGCCAGGGACAGGCTGGAGGGGGAGATTACAATCTCTGTTCCTTCAAGAACAAGGTGTCATATCACCCCCAGAGCAAATGCTCCTCCAGCCCTCCCCAGGAGCCCTGTACGAGCTGAGATGCTCCTTCCATCCACAGAAACCATGTCTCATTCTGGGTCTAAAGACACAGCCCAGGGCACAGCCAACTCACGTCTCAGAGCAGTCAGCCTCGAGCACAGACTGCACGGGCAGGTAACCTCTCTGTGGGTGCTTGCTGAAGTACTGCTTGGACCGAAACTTGTTCTTCAGCGTTGTGGCAAAGTCTCTCATGTTCTCACTGGATGTGGTCTGCAGAGACACAAACATGACAAAGGTGGTGCTTAATGAAAAGTGGGGGACCACAGGTCAGCACCCACAGGAAAGAAGTCCCCTCAGGCTGGGCATGAGCTCCATGGGAGAAGAGGGAGATAAAACTGAGGAAGCAAGGAGGGCACATGGCAGCTCTGTCAGCCTGTCATGGGGCCTGACACAGGCCAAGCTGGGCATTGGGGGCCATGCATCCTGCTCACCAAGAGCCCCAGAACCACAGGGACACAGGCAGCCTCCAGCATGCACTGGGATGCAAAACTACTCAAGGGATTCACTTGTGGGGCTGCACCAGCCTAATCACAAGGTTGCTGTCATCAATGGGACCTGCTCTGAGGCAGGGCCCTTCCAGCCCAGCCCAGCCCCATACCGGGGTGTAGTACTCCATGATGGGGTAGTGAAGCTTGTTGCCCTTGCTGGCTCGCCCGGTGAGGAAGCAGGTCTGGCAGATATCCACGTTGAACTGCTTCAGGCTCCGATACCTGCAGAGGTCAAGAGGCCATAGGGAAGCACTGGAAGTCATCGAAAACACATGTTTAAAGCCCAAGAAGAGGTCAGGGGGAGGGGACAGAGGTGGCCTGTGTTGCTCTACCACCCCAGTGAACCCACAGTGCTGATGGCTGAAGTCCCCAGAAAAGCACCCTGCTCCTTCCCCTTAGCTGGCACCGGCTCTGCACTGCCAGAAACACTGCTGGCTGCAGAGCTCCAGGCTCCCGGAGCACACAGCTCTCCCCTGCAGGACACCACGCACTCCCCTTGGGGTCAGGGTCCCGTATCACAACCTTACCTGAATCCCTTGATGGGGCACTGCCGGCAGACAGAGCACTTGGTCTGGTGCTTCACCTGTTCAGCCATGGTCACCCTGTGCAGCACTGCCAGCCACACCATGGACTGCGGCTCCAGGTTGGCCCACTCCAGGAACTGGGACGCCTCAATGGCAGACTTCCCATTGCTCTGGGGAGGGGAGAGGAAGGGGCTGCTCAGAGCTGGGACCCAGCCGTGGTGGGGTGCAGGTCCCCTGCCACCTCAGGAGCCTGTCCCCAGCACGGCTGCTGCAGACACGGTGAGCAGCATGGTCCCACACTCACGAAACGGAAGCAGCTGCGGATGCTGGGCTCCACGTTGCTGCCCCCGAATGCTGCCACCTCCCCCAGCTGGCGCGGGACCTGGATGGCCTCGTGGAGCAGGACGCCAAGGTGCCGCTGGTCACACAGTCCCCCAGCATTCGCCACTTGGCTGAAGAGATCTGCGGGCAGGATGGACACACAGCTGACACCCCCGCACCCCAACAGGAGGCAGGCACGGGGGAGCAGAGTGTGGGTCACACCAGGGACCCCACTGACCGCCCCCAGCAGGGAGCTCAAACAAGAAGAAAAAACTGAGCTATGATTAAATAACCTTTACCAGTGTCCTTCCAGCTCCTAATAACCAGGAGTTTAGAGTCTTCTTTGGACAGGTTTACATACATCATTTCTTTAACAGCCACAGCTAGCCTGTCCTCTGTGACAGCCCAATCCCTTTATTTAACCTCTTAGTTCTCCCTATGCCTCATAATATTCCCCTCCACAATATTCCACGGTTAAAATGCAGTCAGGAAAGCAATTTTCCTGAAACCTACTTCCCCCTAACCATGCACCCTCTGGTATTTTCCTTCTGGAAAGCATTGGATAACTTTCCTGTGTGCCTGCTCTGCACTGCTCCTTACAGTGCCATGCAAGCAAGATCACTGCAGCACCAGTCAGTCTACAAAAACGCCTCCTAATTTCAGTGGCGTAGGCCTAGGGAAGGGAGGGAGAGGTGATGATGCAAGCAGCTTAGTCACTGCAGGAAAGCTGTCTCTTTGCTCTTTCTGGGCAAGGAAGGTCTAAGCCAGGAAATAAAACTACTCCTGTTTTCCCCAGGTTAATCCATACCAGGTTCTGGAGGAGGGAGACAAGGGACTCACACTGAAACTTCTCCTTGACCTCTGTCCCGCACAGACACGCAATGCCCGTCTTGAAGGACAGAGCCCTCATCTTCCCGCTGCGGCCGCTGCAAGGAGAGACATTGCACAGGTTGGTAAATGTTCCAGAGTGGGTTTTTCTGGCAAGGGGGTCATCAAGGCAAGCACACACCAGACAGACCCCCTCACCAGCAGCCAGAACCTTTCTGCAGCACTGCCAGCTGGAAGAGCAGCACGGAGGTTTCCTCCCAAGCATGGCAGCCCCTCAGCTCAAGGGGCACAGGGAGAGGCACCTGTCAAAGACGTTCAGCAGCCAGTTGAGGCTCATGTCCACGCACAGGGGCACGTTCACCAGGATGCCCCGCTCCTCCTCCAACCGCTCGTAGAGGGCGGTCAGGCAGTGGATGACCTCCACCACGTCCATCGCCCGGTCGCTGGGCTGCAGGTCGTGCTCATTGAAGATTTCCAAAGCTGTGCCCAGGGTGACCATGTCCACTGCACGGAAAGCATAGGCAAAGGGATCAGAGGAAAAGAGGGAAAATGAGAGAACCAAGAGGAGAGAGATGCAGCCCTGCCCTAACCTGGGGCAGTGTTAGTCCCAGTGTGTTGGGAAAGATGCTGGCAGGATGGGTGCAGCTGATAGAATTTCTCTCCTGCTATAAACCTCTCCCAAAACACCACATCTCCATCTTGAGCCACCATTCTCTGTGACCTTCTCTCCTCACTGCTGTGTCCAGCCACGGCCATGAGAATGCTGTCCATGGAAGGCTCTGTGCAGAGCTGGCCTCTGGCCTCTCTGCACGTGCCAGGTCCCTGTGGGGCTGGTGTGGGGAGGTGAAGGGGCACAGACCCACACAGACCCTACAAGCAGCTGCCCAGAGGTGGATCAGTCCTGTCTCCAGCTCAGACAGGGTGAGGGAATTAAGGCACAAACCCAAAACAGGGCTAGGACAGCGTGAGCTGCCCTGACTGCCCTGCTTTCAGATTTCTGTGGCTGCAGGTTGTACGTGCTACTGCTGTGCTAGCAACCAGCAGTATTTCTTTCCTGAAAGTCTTTTCATCTTTAAGACCATTTATCTTCACAGTACCCAGGGGATTGTGTGCCTTTTCCACACTGTAACTTCACTCTGTGGAAAAATCCTCCCTTCTCCTGTCAAAGCTGCTACACTTGCACTGGGAAGCCCCAGTTCCCGTGCCAGGGAGTATCGCTCCTGCCCACCCTCATGTCCACACTGCCCACGACTGCATATGGCTCTGATCTATCCCTCACTGCCTCTTTCCTACACAGCCACTCCATCAAAGTTCTCATTATGGGAAAGCTGCCTTGGCAACCTCCCTGCCCTTTCCTCAAGTGTATCTTGAATAAAGAGCACTTTTTCAAGTAATTTCTGGGCTGTAAAGAAGGCGACAGTGCAGCATGTGAGATGTAAGAGATGCACAACAAAAGATGCACAAGCAGCACACGGGAGGGCTCTCCTTTGCTCTTCACTCTTGTTTCCTCTCCACACCTGGCCTGCTGCTGCATGGACACTTTCACAGGGTGGCAAAAGCCAGCTGCTGCTTTCTTCCATTTGCATCACACCATCCCTGAATGTCCCTGGGTACAGGACAGCCTGATCACCACGGTGTCATGAAAATACTCCACAGCCAGGGTTCAACTCCCTCGAGAACCCAACCTCCTCTCACGCTGACTCACTGCTTTCTTCCAGCCCTTTCACAGGATGTCAAGGAGCACCGGTCTGCCTGGGACCCCGCTGCTGCCTGGCTCTACCTCCTCCCCTTCATGAACAATTAATGCAGGAGAGGGATTTCCCTCAGCCTGCTGCTGCTGAATTTTGACAGAGCCTTAGGTGAGTGACCTTGTCAAAAGCTCTGAGTAGCCAAGGATGCTGCATCTATCAGATTTTCATCTGCCTGCTTGCCAGTTCCACCAGAAACTCCTCAGCAGTTTCCAAGGAGCAGCTACATCTCAGAGAGATGTTTGAACTCCTGTCACATCATATTCACCTGGCTATTAATCCTCCAGTTCTCACCAACAGTGCAGAAGTCAGGTTTATTGGCTCCCTTCCTCCTCTCTAAGTGCTGAAGCCCTTTGTCTGTCCCTGCCTGTCAGGCTGGTTTCATCTCGCAGTTACATCCACAGCTCCATGCTCCTTTGGAGCTGCTTGGGGAGCTCCTGCCTCATCCCACAGCTTTGTAACTCTGAGCTGGACCACTTTGTTCTCATGTCCCTTTGGCTAACACCTACCCTTGAGTCATTTCCACCCCAAGCCTGTAAAGAAAGGCGCTGACACAGACCGGTGGATTTGCTCAGCTTTCCCAGGCTGATCTTCCTGGTTTCTCGCCTCAGCTACCTGTCCCCTGGTGCCTCCTGCCTTTGATGCGCTGATAAAAGCTTGTGTTAGTTTAATGGCTTCACTGAGGGAGACCCAGCAGGAGGGAAACCCTTCCCACACTCACATCTCAGGGCTTTTTGCACCCGCCGGAGCTTCATGGCTGTCCGATACGCCGAGAACTTGATGTTGTTCAAATCCGCTGCAGTGACACCGGAAAACAAGGATAAAACCACGGCACAGCATCCTTATTTCCAGGGCAGGAAGCAGCAGCTGCAGTTCCCAGCCCCCAGCCCCGCCAGCAGGAACAGAGCACATGCAGGAGGGTGAGGAGCAGAGCCTGGCAGGGGTCACACTCCATTGCTTTGGGGGACCCCTGTGCCACAGAGGGGAGCAAGTGGCCTGGGGGAATCTCACACACACCCCATGCTGCAGAAAGGCAGACACTACTCAAATGGTTCCGTGACAGCCTCCTTACCCAGCGTCTGGTACAACTCGGTCATCTTTGGGTGGTCCCAGCACGTTGTCTGGGCCTGGTGGCTGGAGGGAAAACAGATGGAGACCAAGAGTCAATCTGGTAACTAAAAGCTGCCACGAGAGATTAAAAAAAGGACCTGGCCAGTGCTGGGAGCAAGGGTTTCAGTGTCTGCAGACACTGCTGCATGCCACTGAGCACACTCCCCAGCCACAGCAGCATGAAGGATGCCCACAGTAGGATATCCCCACTTGCTACCAGCCCTCTCTCCTTCCAGCCAGGGTTTCCCCTCATCTTGGGCATGCCAGCAGGCAGGGAAAGCCTGGCTCTGCCGGGCTGGGGAAGACACACTTCCCTGGAGGTGAGTTCTTACTCCAGTCTGTTCACAGTCCCCCAATTCCTGATCCCGCCAGGCCAGAGAAGACCACGGGCTGTGTCTGGGAACACACTCACTTGATGTAGTATGGCACTTTGTTGGGGGAAATGGCTCGCTCCCAGGGGACCTGGACAGAGGCTGCAAGGAGAGAGACATGTGTCAGATCAACACCAAACGCTCCTCTAAGCTGATGCTGCTTCCGATGCCAGCCCAGCAGGACTGTGCCAACAGGTGGGTGCCTCTGAAAAGGCCGTGTTTTCCTAAATCACCAGCTGGAGGTGTTGGTGCAGGCAAGGGGATGCTGCCTATAAGAAAGGCACAAAACTGTTGGTCTTATTAGAGATATCTTGCCACTCAAGACAGGGGCTTTGTATGTGGCTGAGCTCAGAACTCAGGAAGAGACACTCCTTTTTATGATGCCTGAGGCAACCTTGTGGTCACCAGTGGGCAGGGCTCACAGCAGATGAGATTTGGGCACACAGACATAGCGCTGCCTGTTATGACCAGGCTCTGACACCCAAAGCATCTGTTGTTCCTGTTATTGCTGCTCTGTGTGCCAGCAGCAGTATCTTGGGAAGATGAGGATTCATCCCGTACCAGCTGCCTGCCACCCTGTGTTATACAGGGGATGGAAGCCATTGCATGACCCTCAGTAATTTTCCTTTTTCACAGGCAATTTATCAATTCCAGCAACTGGAAAAGCCATTTTTCCTTTCAGATAGGAGCACACAGTCTGCAGAGAAGCACAGGCCAACAAATCCCACTGACATCTGGAGACTCTGCGGGGCTCAGCGTTTCCAAGGATGGACCCCAGGCTCTGGAGCACAACCTGCTGCCCACCCTTTGCAGGTCTGAGTACTGTCAGCTGTGATCTGTAGAAACAGCATCCCTCTGCCTCACCACATGAATGAAAACCCCCTTAAAAATGCACATTTTCAATCTCCAAATAACTAACACAGGATATGAGGGACTGCCTTTTTCTGCCATCTGTTGTCTTGCTCTGAGGCTGACACAGTCCCTGTGTCCCCTGGGAGGGGCTGCTGCAAGTGGCACAGCTCTGTGCTCTGAAGGGAAACCACACTCGTGCCACCCTTGGTCCCACAGGGTGAGGCAGCAAATGCCAGCTTTGGGGATGCCTCCTGTGCACCGAGCACCAGCCTGGGCCCTTTTCCAGCCTCATGTGTGGCTCTGGGCTCAGCAACAGTACTTTGCATCCTGTTTTCCTGTCCACAGCCCAGGCTGCTCTGCAGAGGTAACCTCATGGCAGAAGCCAGGGGGACCCACGCACGTACAGGAGAGGAAGTGCTGGGAGCCTGGTCCAAAGTCCCGGTGGGCATCTTGGAGCTGCTTCAGCCGTTCATTTATGGAGGCCTGGAGAATGGAAAAACAATTCACTGGCAGTCCAACAGGCATTTTGGATTGATGACCCATTCAGGAAGGACTGTGGGTGGACTCAGACATGCACCATCACACAGATGCTCTTCCTTCCTCTCCCATCTTGGTATTTGTGTCCCCCAGCCTGATAAACCCTCTACACCTCCTCCCACAGGCTGAGGCAGCAAAGCCTCATTTCCAGCTCACCTGTATCCACACTCACAGACATCAGAGCAGTCACAGCTGGTACAAACCCCTCCACCAACAAATCCTGATTCTCCCTTTGTTCCTCCTATTGCCTTTTCCTGACCAAGATCTCTGCAGATTTACCAGCAGCTCTCTCACACTGAACTGAAGCTCTTCTCCTCCAGGAACACCAGCTATAATAACATCCCTGCTGTGCCAAACCTTACTCTATCATGCTTGCAGCTCAGCAGTGGCAGCCCTTTCCCAGCATCCTGCTGCCCATGGTTTACTTGCAGTGCTTGCTCCTGACTCCTTCCCACCTGCAGCTGTTTCCAGCGGGTGTTGATCTGCTCCAGGGTGCGGGAATTCTCCATGCACAGGTGGACGTCTGAGATGGCAAGCTGATGTGCAAGATCATTGACCACTTTCACGCCATCCTTCATGGGGGAGAGCTCCTCTTTGAACAGCTGGAGTCCAGTGCCCAGAGACATGGGCACAGAGCAGAGGAAGAAGGAAAAGAAGCAGGTGAGCAGCCAGGACTTGGATCCCATTCCTTAGTTACATGCTAGGGTGGGCTAGTGGCTGCCAAGCCACTGCTGAGTAACCCTCCCACAGGTACCTTAGCAGGGGAAAAAATACCCAACCAGACCAACCAGGCTGCAGATTACTCCTGATAAATGAAATGGGGACAGTGACTCATCCATGCTGAGCCACTGTGTAAGGTCTGGGCCATGACGAGGCACTCAGTGTGACCAGTCGCTCAGGACACTGCTGACCAAAACCCCCCTCACAAAGCAGGGGCGCTGTGGGAAGGAGGACTTGGCCCTGAGATCCCAGGTAATGAGGCTGCCTTGGACTGAGCAGTCCAAGAGAGCAGCTCTGGCCTCCTGGGAAGCAGCATTTCATCACCTCCATGGCCAAGGCTGGAGCCTTCCCAGAGCCAGAAGTACCTTGGTTGACTGGATGTGCTCCGGCAAGGAGTCAATGAAGAGGTCCCCGATGGGTTCCCAGGTTTCCCGCACACTTTCAGCCTGGTCCAGGGTTGTGCTGAGCTCTTCCATGGCCCCCTTGATCTCCAGCAGCTGCTCCAGTGTCCGTTCAATGTGGCGGTGCTGGTCCACACACCGGGCTGTGAGCTTCTCCCACAGCTCACTGGCCACGTTTGCCTGCTTCCAGACAAAGCGGCTGATGTTCTGGATCCGGTGCCGGGGAGACACATCTGTGACAGCAAAGCAGGAGGGGAACAGGGAGCAAAAATGAGAGCCCAACCCAGAGGAGAGCAGGGCAAGAGATGGAGAGAGGACAGGGAAATGGGAGATTAAAAATCTAGGGAAAACTGGAAAAAGGGAAGGAAAACAAACAATAATAGTATTCGTCTCTCCACTAGCTCCTCTAGGTATCCAAGTCTCTCTATCCTCACAGGCAGAAGCTGTGCTGCCCTTTCAAAGCCTACCCTAGAGCACATCTGGTGCTGCCTCATGAGGTGCCCCCATCATGGACTGCACCAGGAGTCTCTGCCTTTTCCTGGGACAGTGACACTGCTCTCTGCCAGTCCAACCTTTGGCCAAAGGCCTGGGCACAGCCTGGGCATGGTGGTGTGAGGCAGAGCACTGATGTGCTGCTTTGTGCCATACTGGCCACCTCCACTCCTCTCTGGGCCAGCCCAGGAGCCATGAAACCAGGAAACAAAAAACGAGGAGCTCCACAGACCTTTGCTTTCCAAAGTTGGTTCTTCTAATTCCTCAAACGGGTGCTGGGAAAGGAAAGCCTGCGCTGACTCCAGGACAGAGTAAATGTATGGTCCCCGAGACTTCACTTCTTCCATGAAAGCCTGGAGAGCAGAGCACAGAGATGAGACAGCAGGCTGAGCCAGAAGGTTGAGCCCCGGCTACCCCCTTGCCAAATGCTGCAGTGATTTATTCACCCCAAGGCCAAACCTCACTGGAGGCACAGAGAGAAGTCAGTGTTAAGAGAAATATTTTTGCAGTTCAGGGAAGGAATGACCACCTGCCAGAAGGTGGCTCCTGCAGAGGTTTGGCCTGCAGCTTTGCTGGAGTGGGGAGACAGAACAGCGAGCCCAGAATGGTGCGTTGAGCCAGGGCTGCACAAGAGGAGCTGTTTTATTTATGCTGCTTTCACAGGCACTACTTGGAGATGCTCCTCACTCGTGCAGCAAGAGCATGGCCATGCCAACAGTCCTTCCAGCAGCTGCTCAGCAACAGGTCCAGCTGCTGCAGGAGCAGGGAGAGGAACAGCAGGATGCCCCAAAGCAGCACATCTGCCAGGGAAGACTTCAGAGGCATGCTGGTTTAGCATGTCCTCCCCTCCAACAGCAGCTCCCGCACCAGTGCTGCCTGCTGGATGGGTTGTTGGTGCACCAGGGAAGCTCCAGCAAGGATGAGGGACAGCAGCAGTAAACGTTTTATTTTTGTTTGCAAGGTAAAAACAATGAAAGCCCAACAGCCACTGGCAGTGAGAAAAAAATGCTGTGAACATGGGAGCAGGAACCTCTGATCCGCCTGGGTGTACCCCATTTTCAGATATGATGATGATGTGTTCCTGCAGGCATCACTCATGTCCCAGCCACTGGGTTCCCTTAGACCAATCAGTCTTTTCAGGCCCCAGGATCCCAAAATCAGAGGCCAGTCAGAGGTAGGACATAGGGAAGCCACTAAAAACGGCAGGGCTCGCTAGCACCTGCAGGTGTCTCGAGACTGTAATGTGGGTTTATTGTCTAAAACCAGATGGACTCTGCCTCTTCTCGGGAAGCAGAGATGGAGACAGTCAAGGACTGGAGCACCCACAGGCTGTGGCATGGGCCATGACACGAGGCAGGGTCCCAGACAGGGCTGCCCACCCACAGCCCGGCCCAGCAGTGGACAGGGGAGGCACGAGGAACGTACCGCGTGTGTCTCCTTCTCCTGCTGCACCAGGAGCACATCGCCCCGCAGGGGCAGCTGTGCCGACAGCTCCTCATCCTTCTGCCCCAGCCAGTCGATGATCTCCTGGAGAGGCACCTGCAGCTTCCCACTGTGGTCAGAGAAAGCCTCCAGCCGAGCCCTGGCAGGAGAGCAAGGACAGTGTGATGGCCGTCAGACAGACAGACAGACAGGAGAGGAGCAGGTTCCCTGAGGAGAGGAAGCACAGCACTGTGGCTGGGTGCTGACTCCCAGGGACCCCCAGGATCTCCTCAGTGACTGTCAGCACACCTCAGCATGGGCTGTGCGTGACCCCCAGCCAACAGAGACACTGCCAGGTGGGGTGAAGCACGGAGGCACTGGGGACAGGGAACTGAAGCTGTTCCTCACCCTGGAGCCCAGAGCAGAGGATGGACAGTCATTCCACGTTTGCCTGTGGGTCAGGACTGCTCTGGCTAGCAAGGGGGGCTTGGGATGGCATTTATATGCCTGGGCAGCTTCCAGGAGCCTTGGACTAAGGCAGGAGACAATTAACACGCCCCAGTTAAGCTCTCTGTCATGCTGGCTGCAAACTCTGACAGTCTGGAAGGCATGTTCCCCTCACACAGCAGAGAGGGCTCCCGGCGAAGGGACAAGCACAGAGGAGGTGGAGGCAAAGCCGTGGGGCAAAGAGAGACAACTGCAGAGGTGGCAGAGGATAGAGAGAGCAGCAGAAAGCAAGGAGGAGGGAAGGAGGGGAGGGAGGAGAGGAGGGGATGAGTAGAAATGCAGGAGATGCTTTCCAGCATAAGGAGGTTCAAAAGTCTGTGGACCAGAGGGGGAGCTGAGCCAAGGTCACTGTGAATTCATGTGGCTCATCAAGCAAAAAAGTTCAAAAACATCTTGACAATCACAAGCAGCAGGCAAGGCTGGAAGGCCAGGCCAGCCCGGAGCGTGCTCCGGGCAGGACTCTTACCGAAGGCTGTGGGATTTTTTTTTAATCTCGTTCCAGCAAAGATTCATCTCCAGAGGGGCCTGGGGCCCAGCAGCACCGCTTGGAGCCCGGGGGGTTACACACGAAGGTCCTGCACCATCCTGCGAGGCTTCAACCTGGGCAGAAACAGAACCATGCTACATCTAGAGATTGTTGCTGATGCTTTGGACACCTGCTTGGTGACACCCACCCTGCTTTGTCCCACCCCTGACTGGTTTTTCAGCTCTCAAGGGGGCTGCCCTGCCCCTCAAGTGGTCTCATAGCAACTCCCAGGAAACTTCTGGCTGTCTCTGGAGGAAGGATGGAGTGCCAGCTCCAGCAGCGCTAAGAGCAAAGGTTCAAGGGAGGGCTTACTGCACATCTCCTGTTCTCCTCAATGATCCAGCAATGAGCTTATCTCACTGAGAGCTGTTAAGTCAGAGCAGGTCCTTATGTGTCACGGTCCCTGCAGAGCTAATGATGTTTTTTTCCATGTTATACAGGGCTGCTGTGCTTCGAGAAGAGGCTGATCCTGCTGTTCCTAGGGACCGAGGGGATCTGCCAACATCCTTTATGCCATCCCCATTACTGGGATTTGCCACCTGCTCCTCTACAGAGGCTCCAGGATATTCCCTGCCTGCATGGCAAATCTGAGAAGCCACTTCTCCTCCACAGATGCTGCTTCTCCTCCGCAGCTCTCCAGAATGAGCAGCCGTGGGAAGGGTGCTGCGAAAGGCCATGGAGAGATGACAGCAAATCCTAACACAAAGGGAGCACACTCAGCTGGAAAAACTGGGTGCTGATCCCTGGATAGCAAATCCTCGTTGGAATCCTCTCCTGAGCCTTTAGCACTGTATCTTGTCCCTGCTCACGGTGCACTCTGCTGCACGTGCTGGTGACACAGGATCTGAAGTACCTCCCACAGGACTCAGCGAGTGAGAGGGGATTTTCTCCCCTAAAAACGTCGTTTGTTGAGCAAAGCACATGGACATATTCCCACAAGTGAGACATCAATGAGTTTTGTTGGAGAAATGGCAGCACTTCGATCGAATGCTACTTTGACATTAGCACTCGCTTGAGATAATTATCCCCAGGTGCTTAATCAACCATAATTAAATGTGTTAGTACTTTCTAAACAGAGCATACAACAGGCCAGATAAGGGCAGCTGCCTTTGGGGGAAAAGCAGCAGCTCTTCCAAGGGGAATGTGCAGATATTTGTCACTTGTGCTGTCCAAGGGCTCGTGGAAGTGTCTGGAGGAGAGATTCAGCCAAGCTGAGGAAAACAACAGGCAGGAGAAAACAACCAGACAAGGAATTTGGCTGCACAGCTAAAAATACCCCCTCCACACCAGTTCTCAGAGAAAAATCAAACGATCGCCAAGACTGGTGCTAAGTTTGATTCATCTAAAAACATCTAACAGGCTGTTCTCTGCCTCCCCATCCTGCCACTCCAGAAACACCAAGAAAACAGAGAAAACCATCACCCACCGAGTTCACAGGATTCTTGGGGCCACGAATGATAATCCACTCAAGCTAAAACTGCTGCTTGCACAGAGAAAAACCAATACTCTGCATGTGCAGGTCCTCATGGCACTGAAGTAGGTCAGTCTCACGGTACTGCCAGGGAACGCTCCAGCCCTCCCCTCTATCCCAGGGGATGCCAGAGGAAGGGAGCAGCTCTACCTGGGTGCAACTGCAGCACAGCCCTCCCAGCCTTATTTAATAAGTTAAAAGCCCACCACACCTGCAACTCCCAAGCCCAGCAGAAAATCCTGTAGCAGTGACCAAGCAGAGAGCAGGTGCCGAACATCTGCTTCCCTAGGACAAAACCCCTGCCAGCAAGCACAGGGAGAAATAAGTGCTTTTCCTCTGAGCACCCCCTCAGCATCCCTTCCCCAGAGCCCCAGCAGCAGCAGCCTGGACCCTCACTCCCCCTCCAGCCCGGAACAGGTTTATTTTTGGGCGCAGAACACTCACGCAGGCTCTGGCAAGGGCATCTCCCTGCGCTCAGCCCCAGATGCTCTGTGGGGCCGCTGAGCTCCGCCGGAGGAGCGGGCATCGCCTCCCATCCCGCCGGGTGCCAGCGGCAGCACCCGGCTGGGGCAGCACCCGGCTGGTCAGCACCCGGCTGGGCAGCACCCGGCTGGGCAGCACCCGGCTGGGCTGGGCAGCACCAGGCTGGGCTGGGGCAGCACCCGGCTGGGCTGGGCAGCACCCGGCTGGCACCGGCAAGTTGGGTGCCCCGAGCACTGACCCCCCTGGAATGTGGAGGGGGGCGGCAGCGCCTCACAGCCAGCCTCAATCCCAGCTTTGTCCAGCGGCATTCCAGCAGCCTCCAACCTGCCTTAACCCCGTGGCTGCCCTCAAAGCACAAGCGGGGCAGAGCTCTGATTCCCACGTGGGAAATCAGGTGTGTGCAGGGTCACTGCTCTGGGCGCTGGGGAAGATCCATCTGTGCCAGGGTACAGCCAAAGGGATGCTCTGGGATGACCAGCAAAGACCTTGGCTCAGATGCTGGAGCACATACAGAGCAGACAGGGGTGTTTGCCAGGGAAGAGATTTACCCAGGAAATGATCCCATCAAGCCTCAGTGACCCAGAAGGTGAATAGGTTCTTGAGACTTAATCCCAAAAAGTCAAAGATGCCCTTGTTGTCTCCCACATGCCCCAGCACGGTGTTGGGTACCAGCAGATGTTCATGCCAGCCTGGACCAAGTGCAAATAGTTTCTTTTTGCCAGAAGGCTCTGGGCTGGCTTCTTGTGTCCCCCACAGTCCTGACGCCCAGAATTTTTATCATGCTCTCTTCCACCTACAGGGAGGGAAAGAAAAGCTCCCAGTATCTCTCCCTCTCTTCCCCTCCCTCCCTGCCTGCACATCTGAGGGGTGCTGTCCCTCCCTCTGGGACCAGCTCCTCTCCTCACCACCTCTCATGTCTAACAGATGGGAGAGCAGCTCCCAGACTGGAGGAGGGGGCTGCAGGGAGGCCAGGACACAGCTAAGGATGGGTTTTCTGCAGCCTGCCAGGAGCTTTCAGGACTAGCAAGGAAAAGAGAGAGAGGCCGTTTCCTAGGTGGCAACAGCAGCCCCTTCAAATGAGGTGGATTGTCATTAACACTGCTTCTGCTTCCTTCCTCTCTCCCAGCAAATCCCACAGGGCTCTGATCCCCTTGTAGAGGCTTGGGTTGCTCATGCAGGTCAGGATGGCATTTCCCTGCTCATCTTGTTCCATTCCTCTCACTCCTCCCTTCATTTCCTGGGCTGTTTGTCAACCACCCGTGCACTGGCCCGGCAGCAGCTCTGTAACAGCCACCCTGGGGCCAATAAACCCTGACTCAGCCACCAAGAGCCTGCCCCCTGCCTCATTCTTGCCTGCTGGAGCCCCTCCAGAGACAGCTCTGCCTTCCTCCCACAGATCCCGGCTCCCCGAGGCAGGATGGGTCCAGGCTGATGGTCAGCCACGGTAGGGAGGAACCTCAGGCTCAGCCCTTGCTTTTCATGCTTGAAGCACGATGAAAAAGGAAAAGGCAGAGCTGGGACCTCATTTGTCCCGGGAAGAACACGGCCAGTGCCCAAGGGAACCTCTGGCACAGTCCATCAGTCGCCAGTCAGGTGAGAGGGACCCTGGGACCAGCAGCTGCAGGCAAAGAGAGATCCACAGCCTGGAAGAGCCAAGGCAGCATTTCCCCAGCCCAGAGGTGCTAAACCACCTCAGGACAGCTCAGTGCAGAGCGCAGGCAGCTGTGCAGACAGTTGTCAGCACACCTTTCTGTTCTTCACATTTACCCAGGGGTCCCCAGAGACCTTCCCTTCCCCCTGGTGATGAGCCTGGCCTGCGGCTCAGAGATCCTGCGGGAAGGAGGAGGGAGACCAAGATCTGTCCCTCAAGATAACTAGATTAGAAAAAGGTCATACTCCTCCTCTGCCTTACAGCATCCACCAGGGGCTTATTTCCAAGCTCTTCTCTGCAACCAGGAAGAGCAGAAAAACCTTCTTTTTCACCAAAAGCTGACATTCTTCCAAGTTTCCAGGAAAAAAAAAAAAAAAAAAAAAAAAAACCCCACAAAAACATAAGAGCTGTTAACAGTAGCCTCTCGCTCTTTATTTGGAAAGAGGCTCGAAACCCAGCTCTGCAGGCTGTCTCTCTTCCCCTACTTTGGGAAACACTTTGCAGCCGGGGCGCTGGAGGAGAGCGCTCGCTCTCATTAAGTGCAGCCGACGGGAGGGCTGGAGCCGACAGCCTTCCCTGCCACCAGGAGCACGGGGCCTGGTTTGCCCCACAGGAATCTGCAAGCTCCGCAAAACGCCGCCAGGAGAAAGGCTCCCAGAGCCAGCTCTTACCTGAGACAGCGGGCGGGCAGCGCTGCCGTGCGGCGCCTGGTCCGGGACGCGCCACTCAGGACATCGCGGGAGGACATAGAGCCATTCCTGCATCACCAGCGGCTGCATCAGAACTCACGGTCATGGGGACGGACACAGCTCTGGGCAAGAGCACCTGAAAAGCAGCGTGAGAGTCCCCGGGTCAGCCTGCACCTCCTCACGGAGCTGACCCCCTCCCCAGCCGCCTGGAGCGCTGCCTGCATGGCAGCTGGAGCCTAAAAGGAAGCATTTTTAAATTTTATGTACTTCTAGTCTTGCAATCTCGTTTCATCTAAACAGCCAACCCTTTTTTCCCACCTGGTTATGCAATTTGCTGTATTGATATGCTGTAAATCCCACAGATTATACTGCATTTTTAGAAAGGGTTGGGTTTCTTGAACTGTATGAGATGCCCGTGGTTTAAAGGAAGGGAGAGACAATCTCACTGTCATGACCACTGTTCTAGTTTTGGTTAAGATAACATTAATTTTCTTCCTAGCAGGTGGTACAGTATGGTTTTTAATCCAGAACACCTTATGTTTAGACAGAACAGACATATCCCCCTAACAGATAACATTTTGAAATGTATTTTTTCCTTTTATATTCAGAAGGCATATTGCCTAGAGCCCCAGCCTCATGTATCTCATAATATGAGCTAGCTTTTAATGAATTTTTGCACATTATGAGCTATAAAATTCCCTTCATTATCCCCATTTTTGAACTGTATGACCTGTAAGGCCAGTTAGCAGTGGCCCCTTGACTATTCTATAGATCAGAAATGCAACCTCTGGTCACAATACTGCTGGACTTTGTTGTTTGGACTCTAAATTAGCTAAAATAGGGATTTATCTCACTTCCAGCACCATCTCGGCTCTACAGAAAGCCATGAGAAATAAAGCCCAGAGAAAACGGTGCAAGGTAATATTTAACTGAATCTGCTGAATTCCCATAGCTGAAGCACAATCCCAGAACTCCACATTTGACCAGTGGCAGCACCATGAGAGGGGCTGAGCACCAAGCTGTTCATGGCAGGATTCGCAGACCTCGCACACAAAAGCTGTGAACACTACACAGGCTTTGCCCAACCCAGACTCAGCACAGCCAGATGAACAAATCAAATCAATCAGTGCTGTCTGTGATGGGTTGACAGTGCTGTGCTGACTTCTCTCCACCCCACTGCCTAACTTGGGGGCTGCTTTCCTACTTTTAGAAGGTAAAAATCACCTGCTCCAGCAGCCAGAGCTCGTGTGTGTGTGGGGATGAGGCTGCTTCCAGGAGAAGAACGCTGCTGGTGGAAGAAGGTTGTTGGCTCCTTCACACCCAGCTGACTTGGACAGCTGGGAATCTTCCTGCCTGGCCCTGGCAGGGCAGGAGCAGGCAGCACATCCTGCACTGACAGCAGCCACGCTGGACAGACGGGTGAGGAGAAATCCCCCCGGCCCTGTGCATGCTGCCCATCTCTGACACTCTCACATCCCTCACTCCCCTGCCTGAGCTCTCACTGCCTCTCTCCCCTCCATTACACACATTAAGAGATTATCCTGTTACGATTTTTTTTAATCTCTTAGTGATTTTTACAGCCATAATTCTCTCCCTTTCCAGCAGAACAGCCTGTGCTGAGCTCTCCAGCATGCTGACAATCCAAGGTCTTGTCCTCTCCCTCTCCTGCCCATTAGCACCAATGAACACTGCAGCTGTGTCTCCCTGCTCCTGTCCCCATGCAGGCAGGGGATTATGAGGGGATTATGAGACCCACATTAATAATTATAAATTTCAGGGTCTTCAAAGCCCCCCAGCCTCTTGGGGCAAATTCACCTCACCCAGCTCCAAGGGTACAGGAGATTTCTGACAGAAGGTAACACCACCTCCTCTTCCTCCAGTGCTTGTGCCATTTGGTCCTCTATATGACCTCTGAATGACACTCAATCTAGCAGAGGTACAATTCTCAGGGTGTGAAAAGATATTTTTCCTCAAAGCCTCTAACAGAGGAATGGCACTGAGCTCTTCCCCAGGGCTGGGAAATGCATGGCTTTTGTGATGTCTCACTGCAGCTGCCATCCTGAGGCCTGGGCTTTTCCTGTGGCACAGTGCAGTGAAACTGCAGGGATGTGTGCTGGCCAGACGAGCTCAGCCAGCCCTCCACCACCACGCACAGGGGCTCTCTGCTCCTCGTCCTCCCAGCACAGCCTGGCACCTTGTTCCGGCCACCAGCACTGCAGAACAGGAGCAGTGCTGGGACAGTCACGAGCTCTGCTCTGACTGCATTTTGCCCAGTGATAGATCTGCATGCACAGGGCAGGTGCAGCTCTGAGGTGGGGATGGGTAACTCATGTCCTGCAGATATCCATGAGTAGGACATGGAGGTTTTCCATGCTCCCTGCCAGCATCATGGAAAAAAGAGCAGCCATTGCTGCACCTCCTGAGCGCTGGGCTCCTTGAACTCCTCCAGGCCCATCGGGACACAGATGGCACAGGGAACAACAGCCTGTCCAAGGCAGCAGTCACAGACCAAGCTGAGTGCCAAGCAAAGGGCACTGCCCAGTCACGTCCTGGGCAACACCTTGCTGCCACAAACACTGCTGCAGGCTGGAGGGCAGTGGCTCAGCCGCCCTTTGCCACTCTGCAACAGCAAAGACAAAGCCCAGAGGTGGAGAACCCAGATAATGTGGCACTAACTGAGCTGCACAGCAGCCAGCACAAAGGAGGACATTCAGGGGGGAGAGAGACAACCAGACGGAGAGGCACGTCTGCAGGCAAGCCAACAGCTCCATATGACCTCTTGCCAAATTCCCTGCTATTACTGGATCCAGGCGAGGAGAAATGCTCTTGATCTGCTCTGCTTCTCTGCCGAGGCACACAAAACAGCTCCAGTTCTGGCACTTCTACTTTAGTGCTTCCGTACAGCGCTGTGTCTGGGCACTGCAGCATGTGGAGGAGAGATTTTGTGGATGCTTCCTGGCTAAATTCCTACTGCCTGATGCCTACGCCTGTCAAGAGCCCAACCTGGGATCCACTTCGCCTCTCCCACACCACCATTCACATTCTGCACTCTGCTTTAGGTTGGTGCTGGAGACCCAGCACACGACAGCCAGGGTTCAACATCATACAAACCAAGTTTAAGCTCTGACAACAAAAACTAATCATCCCCACAGCCTACTACAAGCCTCTGCTTGAAAAGGAGTTGAGAGATCTTCCTTCGGAGGACTCAGTGGACAATGTGGTCAGGCCGTTCAAACAGATATAAAGTGAGCTTGGTCCCCTGGGCACACTTCTGTGCAAGCAGAATGAACATCAAGGCTCAGGTGAGCAGAAGCAGGTGAGAATTTCCACAGGTGGACACTGAATGAAGCAGCTGTAGAGTCACCATGGAGCAGGCACTGGGGCACTGCACTCACACAGTGGAGAGAGCATGGAGGGAAACCTCTTCCTCTGGTGTCTCTCACCTGATCCCTGCTGGAGGTCCCACAAAGGTGGTCAGATCAGTCCTCAGAAGGATCAGGTACAACCTCATTACCTGGTACTGTTTTGCATCCTCCCACTTGAAAAGCACCCAGCCCTTGCCTCTGCTCTCAGTACACCCTAAGAAATGAAGCAGGACACGTTCCACAGTGCTGTGTAACAGCTTCCAAACACTTGAGCACCCCAGCCACTACCATAGTTGAGACCTTGATGATCCTCTAGCTGAAAAATGGCAAAGCCAAAAATCTTGATGTTAGGGTGTATTAAAACCAAATAATTGCCTTTTCCCTCTTTCTACATGAGCTGTACCTGTTACAAGTTCAGCATTGTCCCACTCCCTGCTTTCCAGGCAGTCTGACAAAGCAGCTGGAATGGTCTTTGCTCAACCAGTTCTGACACAGCAACTCTTCTCCTTCAGCACCTGCAGCACCTCTTCTCCTTCTCACCTTCTCAGCCAAAAGGAAGGTGACAGCTTATCACCAGTGCACATGGTGCACAGAAATCTGCAGTTTTGCTGCATTTGTTTAAAATCCTCCTGATACAAACCCATATCCAAACTCTCCCAATCATCAAGGGAATTCACACTGCAGCTGACCTCCATGGCTAAAGGCAACCCCCAGGATTAGGAACCTGCCACAGGAAGTAAAGTGTAATGTCAGATGTTGAATTTCCAGCTCTCTACCACGTATAACAGCAGCAAATACAGCATATAGGTCAAGAGGTCTCTCAATCACACGGTTTATGCTTTGAATTGCTAATTTCCTCCGAAACATTCTTTCCTGAAACTTTCCACTTCAGATCTTGGCCTATAAGGAAAAAAGTATGGGAACATCTTGAGGCAAGGCAGCTCAGCTCAGCCTTCATCCCATGAGGAGAGTGGAAATACAAACATGCTCCCTGCTGCTGGAAATGTTAATGACTTTGTTGTTGTTTAACTTACTGTACAGAGAAGTAATAACATTTTAGCTCAGCATGTTCAGTGTCCTTTAAGGGGAAAGGTGGGAGGCTTGTGGATATTTCGGAGTTCAGCTCCCATGTAGATGCTAACAAAGGGAGCATTCCCAGGCTGTCAGACAGCAGGACTCCCTCGACAGCTTAATAACACATCCTGTTTCAGCAAAAATTGTTTTCTGCACTCCTAAGTAAATAATTTAAGCCTGAGATCCAGGGCCAGATGACCTACTTCCCAAGACCCCATTGGTCAAGGTTTGGTGAGAGAGAAGGAACCTTTGTCCCAATGGGATCAACATAAAGACAAAACGGTTCTCTCTCAGAGCGTGGGCCCTTAATCTCCATCTCTTTAGAAGCCAGGAATAGATACCCAAACACACTCCCACAAAACATCATCCCAACGTTCTCCTGGCTGTTATGTGCTCCCGTGTACCCTGAAGGGGGACTATCAGCAACCTTCCACGTGTGGGAGCATTCTCAACCCCATCATCCAAGGGCTAAAAATCCCAGAGGCCAAAGCTGCCACTGAGCTTCACACTGCACTTCCACCAAAGAACCAGGTCCCCTTTAATAATAAAAATGAAGGGTGCTTCAATTAATCACCTGTCCATAAGAAGTAACACAAAACCCTTGCTGTGTCTGGCAGTGAGCAAGCAGCCCAGAAGATGTGATTCACTGAGGGTGGGTGAAGTGGGGACTCTCACACCTAATGAGCTCCTTTCTTAAACGGCCGCTTGGACTTCGAGCTCATAACCAAAACCTTATTTTAATTCAATGGGTAAACAAGTGCCACACATCTTAATAAAGAAGCAGCATCCCTTCTCCTGGCTCACTCACTCTCCATTTTCCCAAGCAACAAAATATACACATTCACACAATCTCAAAACAAAAAATTTCCCCAGTTGGCTTTGCACTAGGAGACTGTGATGATGATGATGTCCCCACCTCACCAGGTGAGTGTGGGTGTATGCCCACAACATGGTCATGCAGAACTGACTACCCCTCTCTCTCTGCTCCAAAATAACTTACGGGATTTTTTTAAGGAAGATTGAAAACCCAAAATTTCTTTTGCATATCATTCAGACTTCCAGCTGGGTTTTAAGTTGTTCTCTCCAAAGCTCACTTTTCCTAGGAACTCTTCCCATCTCTTAGCAGATTACTGAAATAATGACTGAAGCAGGGAGAGGACCCAGCTGTGAGCCCACAGCCCTGCTGTGCTGGACACAGAGAAGCTGCTGCCTGATAGACCTGACAGACAGAAGGAGCAGGAGAAGGGGAAGCAGCAACCTCCCAAAAGGGCAGCAGGGTAGGGGGAAATCACCTGCTTAATGACTGAAAGAAAGTTGCACCAAGCATAAATATTGAACCCACTTCTTCAGAAACTTGGCTCCTGTAGTGCTGAAACCTGCCAATTTAAACCACTAAAAGCCTCAAGCCTTGCCTTTGTCTCTCCCCTCTAAGCACCTGAACTTTCCCTTCCCTACTGCTGGAAGCAGGAAACAAGTTTTGCTGCATGGTGAAAAGCACAGCACCCATTCGCCACGCTGTGCAACTGATCAACAACAGTGGGAAGAGCACACCCACACTCAGTTATGATGGCCAAGGCACTGCTGCTGACTCCTGCCTTCCTTGGCACTTTGCTTCTCATTCGCAGAGTAAAGCTGGCACCTGTTTCTCTCAACTGAATACTCTGCCTTGCCCCCAAGGTTGTCTTTTTAATAAACTCCCTGCCAAAGCACAACATTCCCTGCCCTTCTGAGGCCATGAATTTTATGACCAGGCTGTGTGCCCCATGAAGTCTCATTTCCTTTTCCTACTTGAGAAGTATCAGAGTGACCTTATTCTTATGCAAAGGGAAACAGGAAAAGAAGACAGGATGGAGCTATTTTGGCTCAATTCTGAAAAGATTGGTTTCATCTTTGTACACCCATGAAAATGAGGGGTTTTTGAAAACTGAATTCTTTCTAGTCAGTATGTCTTATTCCATGAGACTTAAAATTCCTCTTTTATGCTTTTATCATAGACTTCCAGGCTAAAGTGGAAGCCTTGAATATATTTCTCAAAACATTATTATATTCAGAAATTCACCACATGTCCCCAAAACTTGGGGCTTTTGTTTGAACCCATTCATTTAATCCCTTCCCTGTCTCACTTTGTTCAGCTTTGCAAAGAGCCACTCCAACCTGAGCAGCTCCATTCACAGTTACAGTCCTGGCCAGTTTTACAGAGCAGCATTGATCTGTCTCGTATTAATCCAGAGACGTGGTCCTCATCTCAGCCCCTTCAGCTGCCAAAGAGGACCTGAACACAACATCACATCACGGCACCCACTCCAACGCTTCCCATCCCAGCACTCCAGGCACCCACATTCCTGGACACGGCTGCAAAATGAGATTACAGTCCAGTTCCTTTCCAGAGTGCCATCCCATCCCTGCTGTCTCCAGAGCCCTGCCTGGCAGCTTCCACAGCAGCAGAGGCAGCAGCTTTCAGCACGGGGAGCTGGCAGGGGAGGGTGTGCGGTGGCACCAGAGGCGCGGCGGGCACAGGAGCCACACACGGGTGCCAGGAGGACGGAAACCCTCCCGGCACAGCTGAACCTTGTGGCTGGGACCTCACACAGCTCCCTCAACAAGGGCACTGTGCTCGGGCAGGAGAGGCCATTAAAGAGAATAATCAAACAAGAACTCTCACGGGTCCAGGCAGAGAAGTGAGCAGCAGCAAGAGAGACGCGAGGGACCTGGGATTAAGGCACAAGGAAAACAAACTGACAGAAAATTGACTAGACTTTTCTTCAACACTAAACCCCAAAATACAAACAAACACTGGTTTCTACCAGAGAAAGCATGGCATTTGAGAGTGTGGGAGTAATTGCTCCACACCCCTGTCACTGCACATGGGCAATGTCAGCATTGAGACCCCACAAATACAATGCTGGCACTTCCACCAGCGGATCTCCACCGCTGTGATGCTGTGCTGGAGGGAAGGCTGAAGGAAACGGGCTGGACTGGGGACTTGTAATAATCGAAGGCACTAAACCTTGAGGAACCACAGCCCAGGCTGTCCTGTCTGGCAGGGAGAGGGAGGCAGAGTGCTGAGCCCTGGGGAGCAGGAAAGGTCCTGTGCTTCCTGCAGGCGATTCTGCAGTCGGTCAGGGCTGCCTGCATCCCAGGGAAGGTCAGTGGTGGCAATACAAGACCTTGAGAGGGGAGGAAGAGGAGGGACGACGAGTGAAAGGGGTTGGGGAGAAGCTGGGGGAGGGGAGGGCGGACACATAAAAGAGCAAGGCTGGACCGTGTAAGGTGGTGAATGAAAAGGGCAGACCTGGGACTGTGGGCTGATCCTCGCTTACTACGTGAGGAATATTTGGGTCCCTGCCGTGCCCTGCTGCCTAATCCTCCCAGGAAGATGCTAGAAGGCCACCATGCACCCTGCCCGGAGCAGCCCTTCAGCCCAGGCGGAAACACTGCCAGGGTAAATAAGCCTTCGATGTGCAAAGCATCAGAGCCGCTGAAACCGGGATGCTGGAGACTGTTGTTTGCCTCGGGAATCCGCATCCCTAACTGGTCCCTAGCCTCTCCCTTGTGGAAATGGTCTTGGCCACCTCTCTAGCTTTCCCCCGACACCCTTCTTTTCTTCTCTGCAAGTTTCCTCACCCGCACATGGATGGGCAGTGCTGCTGCGAAGGGACACGCACACCCCCAAAGAGCGCATTTGCGAGCGTAACCGTCTGTCCGAATTCTCCCCTTTTCCAGCCCAGCCAGGATCGGAGCGGGAAACAAATTTTGTCATGGCCTACCTTCCGAGTCCGCCAGGTCTGAGACGCAGGGGCAGCGGCCAGCGGGCTTGGGGCGCAGGGCGAGGGGCTGCGTGTGTGAATCAGCAGAGGAGTCCCTGTGGCAGGGATGCATGCTGAGGCTGAGCACCGCTGCCGCACGCTGCTCTCCTCCTCCACCGCCCCGGCTGCTGTGTTGCTATGCAATCACATCACCAGGAACGGCATCTCGCCGAGCCTCCGAAGAGATACCCTTGACTCGGCAAAACACCGCGGGGAGCAAGGACGAGCCCACCGAGTGCCCGGCCCTTCGGAGAGCTCGGCCAGCGATCGATCCGGAGGAGGGGACGGAGGAGAGTGGAGATGCAAAGACGGGCACGCACGGGAGGAGGAGACAAAATACACATGGAGAGGGGGAAAGGAAAGGGAGGAGGGGAGATGTGCAAACACACAGAAAGCGCCGTGGTCTGACCTCTGGAGACCTGACACGGGCTGCTGGGCTCAGACACGCTTCCCACTGCTCGCCGACATCTCCCACCGCCTCCCGGGGCCGGCGTCTCTCATTTTAGGTTAGAGATGGCCACGCGTGTGCTGGAAAATGCCAGACACATTCCCCCCCTTCCTTAACCACAATTTGGGTATCTGCCACAAGATTTTGTAATTTAAGAATAGCCCATTTTAAAATTAAACTTAAGGAGCAAAAATAGGATTATCACTTAATTTTTGGATGTTCTCCTTATTTTTTCTTAGAAAAGGAGAAGAAGTAAAGGAAGGAGCCAATTCTCCAGGCTGGGGAGATTTTTTAAATGCCAGGATATCTTGCCTCAACTCACAAGAAACAGAAGGATTTGAGCTGCTAACTTGGATGAGGACACAAACAGACACAGAGTTGGGATTTTGGTCCATAGATAACAGTTTACAGTTTTTCAGATCATTCCAACCAAGGATTTCAAACTGCTCAAGTCACCGCTGATGTTATTTTCATATAACACAAAAAGAAATAGAATTGAATTACTTGGTGAGAAAGGGGATTCAAATCTAATCCCAGCTCTGTGTTTTAAGCATTGGACTGTCTCAGCCTCTCCACGGGAAAATTAAAACTCGGGAAATACAATCTTCCTGGTCCTTGTCAGAACAATCTTTAATGAGCCTTAGCCCTTTTTTCCCCAGAGTTGACAGACTCAAGATGTTAATTTTCTGCTCATACAGTCACATTATCCAGAAATATCAGTGCTGTCTGTAAACATTTTCCATTTTCATACGTTTATTCCCCATCTCAGGTGTACCCCAAAATGCAGGTTCACTTGGCTCACTCAGACCCAGCAACTCTAACAGCTTCACAACTCCACTGCATTCCTGAAAAATCACTTCTGGCCAAGCCAGCTCTCTCTCAGCAATGGAAATTGCACCTGGCAAACTCCCTCCAGCATCACAAGGCTTCCTGTGGGCTTCAGGACGTTGGTCAGGAAATGGTGCTGCACGGAGGGACAGTGCCCAAACTGCCCCAGGGCTGTGCCCAGCAGGGTGAGGAGCCCATGACCCCCTTTCAGCCAGTCTGGACACCCTACAGAGCAAAACTTTAATCCCACACCATGGGGATGTGAACGGATGAAGAGCTTTACTAGGTCACCAATCTAAACCTGGAGAAGGTTTAAATCTCAAAATATAGTTGGTCTTGTGTAAAATATGTTTGAGAGAGTGCTCCAGAAACCAGTGAGCTCCTTGTGATGGTACCGGCCAGAACCTGCAGCAGGTGGGTGGCTGACCCTAAGGAAGTTCTCCCTTCATCCTAGATGGGTGCACCAGGAGTCAGAAGCAGAGCACAGTGAGGCACAGAAAACTCATGTAACCACACAGAAAGGAGATTTTTAAATAGCAACCTCCTTATAGCTGGTTCCAAAAGGAGCAGCACTGAATACTTCGAGTACCGACCCAAGAATTCTTATTCACTCCACACCTTCTGCTCTTAAAAGCTTCTTCAATAGCTTCTGCTTCCACAACAGCTGTACTGATGCAACAAAATCCCTCCTGGAAAGCTGAATTTAGACCAAAAAAACCAGATATGGATCAGAAGACAAAAATGAGCAGAGACTCTGCCGGGCTATTTTTGTGAACACACACAAATAATAAGTCCTGGGTTAAATAAGGAGAGAGAGGGGGGAAATAACAACAGAGTTTGGAAGGGCTGTCCAGGCAGCTCCAAAGACACCATTCTCCAGAGAGACACAACCAAATGCAATGGCAGCATGTGTCTGTCACCACCAGCATCTGTGAGGGACATGACAACATGGATAAACATATCAAGCCAAGTTACACATGCACACGAGACAGACATCAGCACGGAGACACGAACAGACAGCACGAACCGCAGAAACAAGGTGCTTTGCAGTGCAAGCATCTTACATTATTGATTGTTTAAGGACAGCAAAATGCACCAGAGGAAAAAATATCTCCTGTGTCAGTTTAGCTTAAATTATGAGGTAAACCAAAATCTCTGCTGGGAGAGTTGCTTCCAGGGCTGGGAACATCTTCCCAAGTCCCCCAATACTTTCTGTTTTAAGGATATAATTAGGGCAAAGAGAGGAGGAATTTAGAACTCATAGGGAACGAGGGAGACCAGCTCGGATGTGTCATAATCGCAGTTTTCACATAACCACTACAACTTTTTAAAGTGTATGGGAAGGTTTCTGAGATGAGAGGCTAAATTTGGTGTGTTTTGAGTTCTGAAGAGAACTTAAGCCAAAAAAATCTCCCAAGGATCTCCAAGAGCTGAGCTTCCAGAAGATACAGTGGTACCTACCTCATGTCTTCCCCTAATGAAACATTTCAGACATTTTATATTTTATGAAACGGCAAATATGTACCTTGTTAGGAAAACTAACAATGTCCACTCACCGAAGAGGGACATCTCAATACGCACAGTGCTAAATACAGTGTACAATCATACAATAGGTAAGAATTCAGACAGGTTTTATAAGGTTTGAACATAAAATTGACATATATATAGAGAGAGAGACACTGACAGTATTTTTAGTTTGAAAAGTTTAAAAGCTAAAAATAAGGGCTGTGTCTGCTTTCAGCCTAAATTCTGTATTACATTCTCCATATAGAAGGCCATTATTAATCACTTGTAAGTTGGAACATCCATAACACTAATTATTCCTGCATTACCAACCAATAAGGACATTACCTAAAATTGTGGCATTCACATTTTCAACACAAAACTCCAGGGTTCAATACAGTTAAAGGCTATTACTTTTACATTTTTCTTCCCATAAGTTCCCACCAATTAACTTTATCTTCTAAGACAGTCCTCATCACAGGGAATTGGTTCCCAAAATGTGCAGTCTCTCTTCCCTCCTTTGAAATATCACATCTCCTGAAAGTTCATCTCTCTGGTACGGAAGAGGAAGCATTGTTACCATCCTTTGGAAACTTGGGTACATTCATTCCCTTTCAGAATAAACCTCAAATTGATCAATTTATCCCAACTAAAGTATTTTAGAGAATGGTGCTTTAGCCAGGAACAGCATGGAGACTTACCCGTGTGAAAAGGAGAATACAGGCAGACACAAAGAAGAAGAGCGCTTTCCCTAGAGCCATTCACCCACAGTCCTCGTGGATCCATCTGCTGAACAAGAGTTTGGTGAAAAGCTTGTGAGCCAGGACAAGGTCCCTTTTGGCTTGAAGAAATCCAATTTCTCCCCAGGAGCCTAGAAATCCCTATTTTCTTGAGACACGGGGCTCCCTCCTCTGGATCTCCTCCTACCTGAAGCGTCAGACAGGACAGGGTTCCCTCACAGTTGTCCACATCCAAGCAGCTGTGCCTCTGTTTTGACGCAGGATCATTGATCTCAGTGGTTGTGCTGTGCCTACCTGTGAAGGGGAAGCCGGAGGAACAGATCTTGCACAAAGGGACAGACCTGCCCATCAATTCCAGTACATTAGACAGGCCAGCAGAGCACAAAGAGCCTCTCTCCAACAAGAAGGAACAAAACCAGAATTAGGGCCCTGAGAAAATAATTTACTTGCCTGGGTATTGTACCATCCTGGGGGGCTTTTGTGTTTGTTTTGTTTAAATAACTGATATAAAATAAATAACTGTACCTCTTTTGCTAGCATCAATAAGCACAAAAACCTTCCCAGAACAGATTCTACCCTGCTGAAAGCATTTAGGAAAACAGCAGGGTACTTTCTAAACACATGGTACCTGGGGTGAGAGAGAAGAATGGGCAGAGAACTGATACAAGCAGACAGCTGTCATCAACTCAGAAACAGAATGAATCCCCCTTTTCATTTGTTCATTTGTTCCTACACGTTGAAACAATACCCCCAGATGAGAAATAGAGGCTATAGGGGAGAGAGGAGATCTTTCCAGAGCAGCAAGGGCCAAAAGAAAGAGGGGTGGGTGTCAAAAGAGCGTACAAGAATTTGGGGGAAGAGATGGAGAAAGAGAAAGCAGGAAATGGTAGAAAAGAAAGCAAAGCCATGCAGGAGAGGAGGGTAAGGCAGACGAGGCAGTTTTCAGGGGCCGTTTTGTTCTTCAAAAGCTGTCAACACGTCTACAATGTGCTTTCCATCCCCCTCCTTCTTTATGGGCCGTGCACACAAAGGAGCAGGAAAACAGTCACACAGGAGCTGCTGAAGATTCACTTGGACACAGAACAGAGGTGCCCTAAGAGAAAGGAAACTGCTTAGTGATCCGTGTACAACAAACCATGATGGGGATGGTAGAGGCCTAGGGACTCGAGAGAGAGGGCTGGGAGCAAACCTGCAGAGAGAAAGAGAGCAGCCTCTTCCTGCAGAGATCACACTCGCAGGCAGCACAGACACCGGAGCAGAGCGAGTCAAACTGCACGGGGATACAGCTGCACATAAAAATACACAGGAGAAGCTTATCCCTGAATTCTTCAAAGGAAGAGCCCATAGGATTTAGGCAGAGAGTAAAATTTTTCAAGGTATCTGTTGCAATTTGCAACCTAAATCCAGTGCCTGAAGCTCAGGAGCTGAGCCACGTTACAGTGACTTAAATATCCCATCCCTGAGCCTGTGCAGGAACAGCCCATGCTGTGTCACGTTTCTGGCAGGTACCACAGCTTGCCTGATGCATGTTCACTCATTAAGCTGCAGAATGGGATCACGCCTCAGCCTACAGATTTCTAAACACTGTCAAGGTTAACATGGTATTTAGAGGCTGTGTGTAGGTACCTGCAGTTTTGGTTTGTTTTTATCAACTCTTTCAGTTTCTACACTTGTGCAAGAGCGAGCCTGGTGATTAAACCTTTTAAAAAATATATCTTACCCTCTGTCATGCAGACTTTTTACTCCTACGAGACAGGAAGCTGAGAGGCAGAGAGGCATCCTCACAAGATACACACCTTGCAGAACGTTATTTATGTACTCCAACACCTCCCTTGCCAACTATAATTACTTGGACAGGTCTAACAGCTACATACAGTTCTCGGGAATCCTGTGCCCAAAACCACATCACCAAATGCTAAGGACATAAAAGGCATTCTTGGTCAAAAGCAAAGTTTGGTGAAATCCAGCCTTCATCAGACCGTAATTGGTGCTTCCATTTTAAAAGCAGAGCCATAATGAGGGAAACCCACTGGTACAACATAAATCATCTTTCCTGGAAGAAAATACTTGAAGGCTTTGTTCTTTCAAGATATTCATCATCCAGAGCGAGCATTTTACCAATATCTGTTGTTTATCATCCGGGCTAGATGCATCCTCTGACTAAAGAGCCATTCAAGAGCTCCCTCACACACTCTTTCAGGAGCCACGGAGCTACAAATCAGCCCAGTGTGTATTATTAATGACAAGTTATCAGAAGATCTAGGACAACAGCCAGACAGGAGTTTCACTGTGATTCTGTGGAGAAAATGAACCCTTTGCCAGGTCAGATCCCACCATTTCTCTTGTTCCTGTCTCCCCTGTGCACAGATTTGTGATAAGCCATTTTGTCACAGCAGCCAGGAGGTGATTACCCTGCCCTAGAGGGCTCACAACTGAGCTTTGCCTAAAAGACAAAGGGAACCAAGTGAGGAGACACTGGGTAGAGGCGCAAAAATCTCAAACATTATATTAAAAAAAAGGCAAAGTGAATTTTATTTTGGTAGCAGCTAAATGTTATTAGAAGAGTTCAGGAGCACCCATATTGGCAGTAGTTAGAGCAGCAGTACAAGCCTCACAGATTCAATTTTCTGAGTGGTTACAGCTGTACCACCTTCTAAATCCTTGGGTCCTGATTTATTCATGGCATTAGGAATGCAAAATGCAAGCAGAGGGAAGTAGGCCAACAAAAGAATAGAAAGCAGGGATACAGAGGAACCAGTTTCTTCATTCCAGCTGAAAACAGGTTGAAATTATTAACTCTTTCAGAGCAAGCTCTCTCTGAAAGGGCAATAGACTCTGATGCACGAAGATGCACAAATGAGTCTCCCACCACAAAATAAAATGATGATGAACAGAAACACAATGCAAACATGGCTTCAGAAGAACTGGGATTAACTTTAGCCCAAGGCATTTGGATTTTCAGATGCATAATGCTCACCGTGTCTGACAGGGACGGGTTAATGGCTCTGGTTGTGTGAACTGGGGACCAGATGTTCAGCTGGTGCAACTCAACACAGATCCATTAGAAATTAGTGGAGCTGTGCCTGCTTACCCCAGACAGGATTCTGGCCCAGGACTTTGAAATCCCATTTAATACCCACTCAGAGATTTTTCCAAAGGGAGAGGCCTCGCTGTTTGAAATCAGCTAAAAGGCTACTAGCAATGCTACAGGATGTGGTTAAACTGAAATGGCCACTGCCATGGCCTCCTCATGATATCACAAAACCCCTAAATCAAAAGCCTGTAGAAGCCTTGTGACAATTTACACAACACAGTTGTTTCTGCTACAGTTTCACGGTGTCCGCCTACCTTACAATGGGCAGAAACAGGCACAGAGGTAAAGCACTCATTTGTCACTTACCAGGAAATGGATGGGTGTTGACTATGCTCGTTTTAGTCCTCAGAGCAGAAGCTGTGGTCATCCAAGTCTTTCAGCATATGCTTTTAACAGAAAATGGTCTGCAAAATTGGCTGTGATGATTTAAATGTAAAGAGCAAGCATGGGAAAAAAAAAAAAAAAGAAAATAGAAAAGGTACAGTAGCACAGTGCTCCCTAAAAGGGCCATTCTTCCACTCAAGTGCAATGCTAGTCAGCTAGTTAAAGGGGAAAAAAGAGAAGAAAAATGTCCAAATGTCAAAAAAGACAAGAGTTACCACAGCATTAAGAGACTAAAAGTCATCTCTAGTGCCCAATAATACCAGGCACATCTTTGCTGCATGGGATGGATTTTAAACAGGCATCTTGTCCAACAGCAACCAAAAAAAGCTGACATTAAAAGCAACCTATCTGTCCTGTTGCTGTAGTGCTGCACCTCAAAGTGCCCAGCCTGTGCACTTGAATGTCAAAACTGTGCACAGTCTGCTTAAACGCTCTCACAACACAGGCTACAACAAAAGACCTGCGATGCTGCAAGTCTTCCGTAACATAATTCTGTGTTTTCTCAACCAAACACCAACCCCAAGGGAAAACTGATCTCAGGGGCCAGTAACCGTAAAACGCGCAGTATATCCTGAAGGATTCTGCTATAAGCTCCTTTAAATACATCACACACGCTCTTAAGAACCCGAGCGTCTTTCACAAGTGAAATGAAACTTCTGGCAGCACCTGCCAGCCTGACAGGAACGCCAGAGAGCTCTGCACCTTCCACAAACTCCAAACAGCACCCAGGCAACAGGAAGCCTTGTCTTCCTGGCTTCTGCTTCTTGGAGATGTGCTGCATCTGCTCCTTTGCCACTGAATGAGGCTGCCATGGGTCAGGTCAGTGAGTCCAGGTAACCACCCCAGCCTCGTTCCTATACAGAATCCCCGTGTGGAAGCACAAGTCTGGTCAGCACTGAAGACACCTGCACGGTGTAAGGACAAAAGCTAAGGATTAATCTGTCCTCAGGGTCTGCAGTGCACAGGCTTTCCAGCGTAAGTGGAAATAACATTTCCAACACCATTTTGAAGGTAGCTTCACAGAAAAATGATAAAACTCGTGGTATGTTAGGGCCATATCTTGAAACAAATCCACTTGGAGGAATTTTTAGTATGTGGAGTTTCTCCTCTTGAAAAAATAAAATCAGGGCTTTGAAGACCTGTTTCTGTTCACAGAAATTAGCAAGCAGCACTTATACTACTTGGAATAACACAGATGAATGAGAAGGGCAATACTTTAGACTTATTAACCAAATGTACTTGAGCTGAGAACTGTGGTGCTCAGCCAGTCTGATTTTGGGGGGATGAAGAAAGCAAACATCTTTAGTGGCTCCAGAGCTGCTCTCAGGACTGATTCCTTTACTGAATCAAAGTACAGATCCACAATGCAAAATTCAATATAATCTAACCCAACTCTCAAGTGGTTACAATCTTGTTTTACAGCAGAAAAATAAAGTTCATTCAAATTTTGGAAACCTCAGTTCAGCTTCTCTCAACTTCAACTCAGACTTAAAATGAAATGACAGGAAAAGATACATTTTGTAGAAGAGTTTTTTTTCAAAATGACACATTAGAAATATTTTACAGAATATAAATTATACATACGTACACATAAAATATACAACACCTACAGAGCTAAAAACACAAAAAGGAAAGCTACATTTGCACTTATTAATACAGAAAATGGTGAGTTGGTGGCAACACTGTGTAAGTGCTCAAATCAATAAACCATCAACTGAACACCAAGTTTTCCAGCTGCATTAGAACGTCATTATAACCAAAGTTAGCAAAAAGTCTGTTCTGTAAGCCTCAAAATGAAAATTAATTTCAGGAAGGTCAGCTTGGTCAGCCTGTTAAAAGTCAACAGGCTTACAATGGGGGATTGGGAAACTCACGTTGGCCTCCAATCCAGTACACACACAGCAGCCCTGAAAGGCTGATTGAGCTCTTCTTATTACCTGCTGCTGAGGAAGGCAAAGCAGGACAGGGGTCAACATTACTTATAAATGAAGCAGCGCGGCTCACAGCGGTTTCGAGATGGAAAATGTTTGTTTCTCACTCAAAACAGATACTCCAACAGAGAAAAACTAAGGTGAAAAAGGTGGATGTTACATAACAGAGAGCCCACCAGCTTCAGGCCAGAGAAGTCTAGCAGGGACAAGAGGGGGTTCAGTGTTCGTGAACCAAGCCAGCCTAAACATTCCTTCTGTGTCTTCACTTTCCGAAGAGAGATGTCAGTACAAAAGTGCAGATACGAGGAATTGCTCTGTTTCTTTCCACTGAGGAAGGAAGAATTAGTGACCCAGCCCTTTAGAGTCTGCTGGTCTGCTCCAGGTGACAGAAGAATTCCAGTGAGTCCCAGGGTCACGCTTCCACATTCCCGGCCTTACTGCGAGAGGCCTGGGAAACACGACTGATGCTGCTCTCAATAAAGACCTTCAGCCCCTGCAGACCTTGGGCGTAGAGATATTCCAGATACCAGTCCCACTTCTTCCCCTGTAAACCAGAAAGAAGAGTCAGAGGTGCAGAACAGAGCTTTACCTTTCTTAAGCCAGTTTGAAAAGGTCTGCAAACTCTGCCTTCCTGTGTGACAACATCCACGTGTTGTTTGACATCTGTAAATACCCACCGGTGCACAGGGTCACCTGCTGTTCCCAAACGCCCACAATTACACATTCTTAGACTGAACCATGATCCTTCTTTAATACCAAGAGTTTTTACAAATCCCAGTTGTAGAAAGAGCAAAGTCTATTGGATCAACAGGGAATATGTCAGGAACCACATGAAAATGGATATTAAAGCCTTCCTTCCATCGCTAGTGGTGATTCCTCCAGATCAGGTTTGAAGTACACTGTGATACAGGAAAGGAAATCACTGCCACTGGATTTGCTCAGTGGAGGATTCCTGCTCAAAGCTACAACGAAGCTACACATCTGTCTCAGGAATGTATTATGAAGCAGAATTTGTATTATCGATGAACTTCAAGTGCATCAAGAATGTAACTTTTTCTGGAGCCTGCAGAGAACAATAAACAGCCCTGTCCTGCCACTGCACTGACTCATGGAGGAGACATATAAAATTCAAATCACCAGCCACAGATACGTAACTTCTCAGGTGTTGATGTCCTCTTGTTTGGCACTGTCAAGAGACTCAATCAAAGACTACAGATGGAATTTTTCCCCTTCCAAAATTTTTCTAGAGCATTTGTGAGTTTGGTGAATATTATCACCTCATTCTGTTCAACATTGCTGCAGAAAATTGCCTGCTTTATTAAGTAAAACAAGAACTCTTACCTTAATTAATTTGAAGTTGAAGGTGGTATCATCAGGATAAGCCTTAAGGACAGGGAATAAAACAACATGAAGTCAGATAAAAAGTATGTCCAGAGTTGCTGGGTCTCTGCTAAGTCCTAAATCAGGAATTACAGGCATGCAAAGAAATTCAGAGATTTTAAATCCTGCTTCAGAGGGGGCTGCCAGCATCATATGCTGCATAAATGGCAAGGTATCATCAGGACCCTCTTGCCCTGTGCTGCAGCATTACAGGACAGCAACAGGGAATAGTCACAGGTATCTTCACCGCTGTCTCTCTAGAGTGTAAAAGTTTCCCTTTCAAAACATTAGAAATTCACAATGAGAAGGAGCAAGAGGAGAGCAGTGACACTGAAATCAGTGTTTGTGTTCCCTCAGTGCTGCAGAGCAGTGCCCTCTGGTGCTCAGCACTGCTGTGGAAAATGCGTCCCTGCAGCTCAACATTATTTCCCCCTGCTTCAAAACACATCTGTCCCAGCTGCTAAGCAAAATCTCTCCTAGTTCTACAGCAAGAAGAGATTACAAGGATTCCCCAACAGAAGATCTGGGGGTTTTTTTGAGGGATTTGGAGGTTGAGTGTTTTTTGGTTTTGTTTTACAGATGTTGGTTTGTAGTTTGAGATTATTTAAATGTGCAAAACCTACAAAGTATTTGGAATCTGTGTCAGGGAAAGTTTAGGTTGGATATTAGGAAAAGGTTCTTCCCACTGAGGGTGACTGGGCACTGGAACAGGGAGGTGGTCACAGCACCAAGCCAGACAGAATGCAAGAAGTGTTTGGAAAACACTCTCAGGCACAGGGTGGGATTCTTGGGCTGTCCTCTGCAGAGACAGGAGTTGGACTCCATGATTTTTGTGGGTCCCTTCCACTGCAGGATATTCCATGACTCTAGGAAGCCTCAGAATAAAAATTATGTGGACAAAAGATGTTAGATATATATACAACTTCTTTTCCTTGGTCTAACAAATCCAAAATAGCCTCCTTCAGCAAAGACAAAATCTGAGTTTAATCAGCAGTGAGACACAAACTAGCTTGATTCAGGATGCTGAGCACATAACAAAGGCAAATTTGTCAAGTGTTCCTAACCAGCATTCTTTGCTTCAACTTCTCAGGTGCCCCTTTGCTGCATTCCAGCAGTCACACCTACGCTTGCCTCGAGCCTGCCAGCGTTTCTCACAACAAACTGGCATCTTTGTGCAGCCCTTGGACAGCCTACAAAACCTGGATTCTTGGAGCAGCACACACATCTTGGGACAGTAACAGCTCTGGCAAACTGCTCCCTCCACTCTTCAGCAGCTGCACGGAACACATGATGGCACCCACAGCTCAAGACAACTCCTGGCAGAAATCACACCAGACAATACAAGAGAGCACCACATTATCTTACCTTTGTTCTTGAAGCAGCTATTTGTGTTTCTATTTTAATCAGCCAAAAAAGCTACCACAAGAGCCAGAAAGCACTGCTAACAAATTCTACCATGAACAGCTGTATATAATTTAACCGTGTATTTCTTGATTTTCTAGAGTTTAAATATTTAGATCACAACTCCCTATTTTGTGGGGCAGAATGCACCTTTGGTAAGCTTTTACTGAAGTGTCATTTATTTCATTAATTAGCTATTTTAGTTCTATCTCAAAATTATCCTAACTACAAATTCACATCCAAAACTGCTACATTTATACATTCAACTGCTTTCATACCACACAAAGACTCTTTAAATTTTGCCATTAATCTGACACAAACACAGAATGCCAGAGCAGCTTTTGTTGCCTCTACAAGTCAGCCAGGACACAGAGACACTTCTCCAGAAAACTGACAAGACAGAACATCTGGTGCCATGGAAGACCCAAATCTTGGCCTACACCATTACCTGCTGCAGGAACTGAACAGAGTAGCCCATCATGGCTGGATGATAGACAATGTTAAAGCTGTTTTTTAATTCCTTCACCGCAGTTTTACTCAGCAGTTTATCATCCATATGAAGACCCTGAGGATGAATATCCTTCTGGAATGCACTGGATGTCCACAGACAGCCCACCATAGCTATTATGTACTGGTTGTACTCCTGGTATGTCTGGTTACTGAACTTGAACTGCAGTATTTTCTGAGGGGGGAAAAAAACCAAATTAATAAATAACATCCTCAAAGCAGCTGTGTGCCCCCTCTAGTCCTTAAAAGATGGCCATTAGGCCATCCACTCAACCCAATTCCTCACTAAAGTCTGTTCTAGCACATAACTGATGTGTCCACAATACCTTTTTACTCAGCTCATTTTCTTTTGCAGCCACCAAGTTGGTTCGATACCTGAAAAGAAAAAAAAAATTATAACAGAAGAAAGAGAAAGTTAGGGGCCTGTAAATTTTTACTACTGGCCTATGTTGAAAAAAGCTGGAGCAGTGTATCAAGAAACCTTATTTCCACCATGAGAAAGATCATCAAACTTTATTGGTAAAAGAGAGAGACATGAAAAAGAATTCAAAGGGACTTTATCACTTGGCAGAGTAGGGACATGTGTAATAATATTCGTTTCTTAAATTATTCATGCATGGCCAGTTTGCCTGGGAGAGTCACCTTCATAAATGCAGCACACAAGAATGGACATCCAGCCTTGCAATCAGCAGAGAAATGCAGTGTGTTTTTAAGAAGGGAGACGTTCATTCACTAAGCAAAGAAACAGAAGCCACTGGAAATAATGCAACTTGACAGTTGTTCTATATAACAAGCACTAGCTCCTCTTATTTCCTAGAGACCTTCCTGTCATGTTAATTACCCTGCAGATTCCTTAGAGGAAAAGCCACATGGAGAGCCCTGCACCAGCTGTCAGCTATTGGCTACTCTTCTCCTCAGATGCAGCCACTGGAACTAACAAGGCCAAGAAGCGCAGCCTTGGTGGTGGATCCTGCAGAGCAGTAAACAGTGCTGGCTTTGGCCTTGCCAGCAGCACAAGGCAGTCCCAAATTCCTGGAGTTTGGAGGTGGAAGAAGTGCTTCCTACTCAGCACATGACAGAATTTGTCAGGAAAAGCTCAAGTGTAGTAGCCAAAGTATAGAAGTGAGAAGTTGTAGAGTTACTACTCTTAATTCCAGCTGGCTGACTTTAGTTCTTTCAAAAAAATAGGGGAACTTTTTCTTTCACATATCAAAGATATGAAAATAATACCAGGAAAGGGGTCAGAATCCTGCTATTTTGGATAATAGACTGAAAAAAAAAGAGTAGGAACTACAGCTGTAAAATCCTTTATCATGAAAGCTGGACACAAGTGGAATTTTCACCTTTGCCTTGCACGGCACGAAGTAGATTCCAGGTTTTTACAACCAAGTCATTTCATTTCCAAAAGACTGAAAGAGAAGACAAGGAGTCCCTGCAGCCCACACGTGTTGTAGTACCTGTACATAATGTAGCAGAGCTGATTCAAGTTGACAGAATCCATGCTGAGCAGTGCTGGGTAGAAAACCCCAGCAGGAGGCATTATCAGCAAAGGCAGGTTGTACTTCAGGTACATGTCACACACCTGCAGGAACGAAGCACATCCAGGCTGATTACTACTGCCAAAGTAACGATACTACAGACCCTGAAGGATGTAAGAGCAGCAGAGAGCATGACACTGCATTCCAGCCGGATCCATCAACTTCACCCAGAAGGGAAGGCCAGGGTGTCTTATGCAAATGTTGTTACCCATTAGTTTCATGCATTTTTAATGGACAATTTAGTTAAAAATAGATCCCAGAACTATCACTGTTTTTTCAACTATTCCCAACTTAAATTGTAGGGGCTGTTGCTGTTGTTACAGCATGGCTGGCAACCACAGAAAGCACAACTACAGAGAGGCCATGAGGAAGCTGGAGAATAGGCTTAAAGCTATTTGATGCTGTTTAGTCTGCCTACAGCACAAACTAGGAAAAAACCCACATTTTTAAGGAAACATTTAAGGAAAAAACAAGATATGTTGTTTGAAATTGAACTGAACATTGTTCTTTAAGTCAGCATTAAAAAAGCATGTTATGTCCTACTGCTACTTCTCCGTCCTCAGTTCACCTCTGACTTAAGAGCAATCACCTTCTAGCAGCTTTCACCCGTAGATCTACCAAGTATTTGGAATATTCTTGCATTTAATCACAAAGTTCTGTAAACTAGAATGAGGAAGATGTTTTTATGCTCTAGCTTAAAAAATGCAAACAGCCTTAGGAGTACTAAGAAAGACAAAATGATTGGGGATACACACAGTGCCATAGAAATCCAGAATGAAGTAGAGCAAGAACGTGGAGTTGTTTTCCAAACGCAGTCCAACAGTAGAGATCCATCCCACAAAGTGGACCAGTTCAGCCACCACGTTCACTAGTCCAGAGAGGGTGGTGTTCCTGCAGCAATGACATGGCACAACATTACAGACACCTCTTTGCAAACAGCAACATGGAAAATGGTAAAACAAAATTGAAGTTCATGCTTACAAGGAAGAAAGCTCCAAATCCACTTGGATCACATTGCAATTTAACCAGTTCTGCAACAGCTCTTTCAGGCTCTCAAGAACACTGCACTGCAATAGGCAAAAAGAAATCAGCTTGATGACAATTTATGCAAGCAAATAATTCTAACCAAAAAGTGCCTTGAGAATTGGCATATCCAAGGCAAGGGACCAGGAGTTTCTCAGGAGCAGTGACATAGTTGCAGCATGACCCCTAGAACTGAATGTATGTGTTATACAGTCTTTCCTGGAGAATGTGAATTTCAAGTAATGAGTTAAGTTAAAACTGCAATAAAACAAACTATTGTGTTGTGTGCTATCAGTTCTTTATATCTCTAGTGCCACAGCATAATTCCAGCCAAAAAAGGAAGGTATCTTAGAGACACCAATTTCCTAAAGAAGTTAAACCATAAGCATATATTTTACCCTTGCTTGGGCAGAGTTCTCAAAAGGAAGTCCCCTATACAATCCCTCAGACAGCTGCAGCAAACACAAGTGCAGACAGCAGTATCAACTAGAAGTAAACAGCCAAGTGAAAATTATTCACTTAACTTACCTTGAAGTAAATGGATGATGTGAAAAAGAGCTGTGCCAGGGGATCATAGAGATATGACTTAATGTCTGAAACAAATGAGAAAGCAGTATGATATCAGTGCACAAACTCTGTGCCCCAAGAGATCCCCACTGTCCAACTCACCCAAAGGATCTGCAGCACATACCAGAGGAACTGCTGAGGGGGATCCAACTCACGAGTCTGAGGATTTCTGACCGGCAGCAGCAGCCGTCCCAGAGAGGAAGGGTCTTGTACAGGAACTCTTCACAGGCAGAAAATCCCTCCTGCAAAGCAGAAGAGAAGTGTTCAAAAATTCATCTGACTGCAGCTTGCCAGCTCACATCACTCTGGGGAAAGAAAGAGGCTTACACCTCCTTCCTGCCGTACAATTTGCCAGGGCACTCAAATTACATTCACAGATTATTTTTCCTGCAGAAAACAAGGCTGTTTCCAGAATATTGACTTGCCACTGGTATAGGTATTTTTATTACTCGAGTCATTGTCTCAGAAATATACAGGAAACAGGTAAGTGCCGGAAGTTCTTTAAGGGAAACCCTTGGCTTCCACAAAACATGCACTTACCTGCAAGAAACATTCTGCCTTGTAGACAGTTTCCAGGAAGCTCTTGAATTCTTCTTCATATGGATTATCAACCACACACCAGGTGCATTCTGAACAAGAGAGAGTACAGTACTTGAATATGAACACAGCAAGAACAAGCACGATGAGAACCCAAATTCAGTTCTCTTCCAGCAGCTGTTTTAACATTATATGGTTATCACCGTCAATCTGAACAGCAAAGTACAACTATTGAAAAGCAAAAAGCCTCAGTCAACCTTTACCTCCCTACCTCACAAGGAAATACTAAAGTTCCTACCTTCCTGGAGCACGTGGCCCATCCAATAGTAGAGCCTCAGGTAAACAGATTCATCTTTCACACAATTCATGTAGTGAAGCAATAAGGGGTTTGTTAGCACTGAACCCATCTGAGAAGGAAACTGCAAGAGAAAAAGGAAAGAAAGAAAGAATTATTCAGTATTTACATCAGTAAACTGCCAGAGAATCTCATGTCCAATCTTTTTACCAGCAACAAGACCATTTCCAGGACTCATGCACCATCCTCAGTTAGACTAGATGCTCTGTTAGAACTAGACAGCCCACACACTACTCACATATAAACAGGGCATAGGGGAATGTCCTTTGATCTCCCAATCATTCACCAAGACCTTCCTGGAGCTCACCTCTAGACAGTGGATGTTTTGTAGGAGCTGAGGGAAGGTTCGCAGCTGCTCCACTGGAAGAGACTCATTTGTGCTGTACAAACAAACACGGTTCTTTTCCCTGTCCTCTTCTAAATTATTTGTGTTTGTGCTGCTTGCAGGTACCACCACCTGGGCGTTCCATTTCTGTAGAAAAGAAACACAAATGACTCAGCTTCCAATGCAATCGGGTGCACTCATGAGCAGTGCTCCCAGAAAAACCCAGTTTTACAAAAAACATACCCAGGCTTTCATTATGATGAATTGCTGCATTTCTGTGTAGCTACCCCCACCTCCCCAGTGCTGAAATAAAACCAGACTCCCATTATTTGCCAATATTCCTAAAGAAAATCACTACTGGGCACCTTCTAGGGTGTGTCTTAGGCCCATAACTGACCCTTTTTCGTGACTGAGGTTGAGATGTGCCTAAAAACACGGCCTGGGACAGGGGAGAGGTTGCCTGGTTTCTTTGCCTTACTGCAGTGATTGCTGCTTTCCATGGGCCCTCTGAATTCTTGAAGTAAGTCTGCAAACAGAAATCAGACATCCATGCAAGAAGCCAAGCTGAGACACAGCAACAGAAAGATCAGTTTCTATGCTGATAAACATCACCAGAGTCATGCAGAGACACTCAACTCTGCCTGGCAGATGTAAATTCTTCATCACATAACTTTGCAGCACAATGCAAAGTATAAATTTATAGAATATAAATACACAAGCAGATTGAAATAAAACAAATTTTATTTTATAGAAACTCAACTTGCCTGCATATAAATTAAATATCTGTTCTAAAAAAACAAACAAAAATCTCGAACTTTTAAGTCTATCCCACTGAAAGAAAATTTTGTTGCCCAATTTAGATCTCACCTGCTGCTCTTTTCTGTTATATATCTGATTCTGCTATGTGTTTCTACTTGGTCAAAGGGCTGAGCAGACACACAGGCCTCTCTAAAGAGGGAGTCATTTTTTGCTGTTCCTTGCAGCTCTGACAAATCAGTTTCCTACATTTTTTACCTGGTTTTTTTCTCTCTCCTATGACACAGACCTTCCAAGTGCAAAGCTACTTCCTGACTTCCACTGTCATTTGTACTCGAGAATGTCAGCAGTTAGAACAATGCCTTGACAAATTAGATAGTTTGTTTCCTGAAGACCTTAATATTGTGTGAAACAAGTCAAAACCAGCAGGAACACCAAAAGAAGGATTAGAGTAATCCTCATAAAATAAAGGTAGATGTCATTCCATACCAAATGATCTCATTACGCTGAAAAGGAAACAAAACACAAGGCAAGGAATCCTCATCTAAACCTGATTTTACTCAGAGAAAAGAAGAAATGGAATTAATCTTCACCAGTTAATCCTGCTATAGCTTAAATAGAAAGCTCCATACAAACACTGCAGTAAATCCTGGTTTCGAATTGACTAAATCTAATTCCTTACCTTCGCTTTCCCAGGAAGGGTTATGGTCACCTGTTCTGGGCAGAAAAGTTTGTAAAGGGATAGTAGAGCCTGCAGATGAGACTGCATTCCCTGTCAAAGAACAAGAGGGAAAATATGTGGGGTAGGTTTTTAATATAGAAACTGAATGCTGTATTTTAGAAGCAAAAAACCCCAGTGATCAGTGAAAGCCAAATTTCCAGAGCTACATGTCACCAAGTAACCATAAATAAACAACTGAAAGTGACAGAAAGAACAGAAACCCAATGAAATAACCACAGGAAGAGGACTAAAGACCTTTCTGTATACATAACTAATAAAAAGGAATTCAACTATTAAAGTGATAAAAAATAGTCTTCTGTCTAAAAAACAGAAGTTTTTATAGCAATGGTTTTTTCTTAAAAAAAAGGGAGCAAGGTTCACTACAATCTTATGTTTTTCAGTTATATTTAGTATCACTAGAAAAAGGAAGGTGAATAGAAAATTAAAGACTGTTACAGATAAATGAAGCTGCCCCTTGCTTCAGAGATTTCACCATACCTAGTCACAAAACATGGAGCTTTGTGTATATCATTGCATGTGCTCACAAAACACACATGAAAATTCGGGATGCACGTGCAAGAGAGAAACTTTGATGCTACAAAGACTAAAAACCTACAATTCCAAGTCCAGGCACTCTTCCCCACTCTGTAAGGACCTTAGTCTTGCAAAGTGCATTATTAGCCACAGTTCAAACTCTACAAGCTCTGAAATAAACTCACCATTTTTGCTTGGAGGTCAAGCAGTCTCCTAATCCGAAAAGGCTTGACTGGAAATACAATTAAGAATATAAAGAATTTAAAAAACACCGTATCAGACAGTTAAGCAAAAATTAAATAAGTAACATTTTTATTATAAAGTCATGACCAAGCAAGCAGAACCAATAATTGTTATTTCTAGAGTAATAGAGAGGTTTCCAATTCAGCAAGTGTTACACCAACTTTTGCCTGAACTACTGTTGCCCTGACTTTGCAGTGTTCAGTGTTTTTCTTTCTGTAACATTTTTCTTAGAACCTTTTCTGTACCATGGCCATGGTTCTCTTGGTAACTATCTATGTTTTCCTAAACTGTATCTATGTTTGTGAATTCCAGTATACTGGGTGGAGAAATATGATTGACAAATACTTTGACCAACTGGACTTGAGAGGTGGTGATTTCTACCTCCAATCCACGGTGATGTGTGAAAACATATAAATAAAAGTCAGAGGGTTCTGCCCTCTCTCTTTCTGCCCTCTCCTGCTGCTGTCTCTGTGTGGTTCCTTGTGTGGCTCTCCTTTAGGCCCTCGGCCTCGTAGGCCTGCCTGAGGAGTGCTATAAACTACCACTCAATGCTTCCCTGCCTTAAAAACACAATATTGGCTAAGCACTGTATTCACTGAATGGGAAGAGAAGGCAGTACCAGCAAACAGAACCAGCAACAAAAAGGTATTTCAGCTCTCAGGATGAGACTCACCACTTTCCTTCCTGGTCAGCAGGTAAAGCAGGTGGCAGACGTAGGGGCACTGCAAGGCAAAGGCGGCCGTGAGCTCTGCTGCTGCTGCAGACACACGGCCAGGACACACAAAACGCAGGACAAGAGGCATTCCCATACATAAACTTCATTTAAAGCTTCATCTGCACTGTGAGCAGTCCTGACAGTAACCAAGCTACTTAATTAACTTGGATCATTTCTTTTGGAAGATGGTCTAGAAATTACAAGAGTCAGCAGTGAAAGTGCAATTACATTTTCAAAAGGAAGGGCACCTTTGAACCAATATACTTTTTTTCAGAGCTTCTAACAGCAGTTGAGGCTGTAAAGGGTCTTAAATTAGTTTCAAACCAACTCTGGTGCACTTTCCAGCTGACCTGTCATGCCTGAAAAAGCTATTTTAAACATTAAGGACTTAAATTCAGTTTTATGGCAAGATTTTAACTAAAGTTAATCTAAAATCATTAAAAACATCACAAGAAACATAACTCAGAACTTTGGGAACTTGTCTTAACCACAAAATATCCTAAACGGAAAGAATATTAAAAATTTCATACCTAACATGACTGCCAAGATCATCTTAATATGCACTGAATCCAAACACTTCAAAATTCCTGGATTTTGCAGTTGCCATATGGCAGAAACTGCCTGAATGCTTGTTCTCTTTTAATCTACATTTCAAATCAATTAAATAGAACAGCAATTAGTTTCTCACCCTTAAATAAACACTGCTCTAAAACATTTTTTTTTCTTTTTGTCCAAGGTATTCAAGTCTCTTTCTGCCCAGGAGCAGGAGACTTGACTTTGCTGATGTCTGGCAAACCCAGAGACTGCAGCACCACTGCTACTCTTGGGAATTTAGACAGAATATATGGTCACACTCTCTGTGATACAGCAGAGCAATTCTTGGAAGCATGTTGAAGCAGACAGACCACAGCAATCTTACAGCATTTGCCTGTTTATGGATCTAAATTACCCAGCAATCTTATAATGCAAAGTGAAAACATAAGAAATCACAGCCATCAGAAAACGATCTCTAAACAACACCTACTCCAGACTAATTCTAGCATTAATATCCATACTCCTAATGAACATTTAAGTTTATTTTATCAGTTCCATATGTTCTTCAGCTCTCCTTACCATCTTCTCCTCTTGCAGGAAGGAGAAAAAGAAACCATAGAGGGCATGAAGCTGTTCCTTGTGATCAATGAAGTCAAACATTGTGATCAGCCACCTTAAAAAAAGCAGCTGCAGACAGGAAAAAAAAAAACATATTACATTAAGTGATGGGCAAAAGGAATGCAGAGAATCAGAAGCCAGCTCCAGAGACACGATCAGTAAGGATACACACCATTCTCAAGGATAACCAGAGATCTACAGACAAACAGGTCAGGGGTAATTCCGATGAATAAAGTCTGCCACGGGATTCATCAGGTAAACATCATCTCGCCCCATCACTGATGCTGGCAGCTGGGTTTTGGTTTCTATAACCATGGGACCCTGTTTGTGCATCCATGGCTGATTGGGAGAAGGAATCCGCTTCAATAAAAGGGGCACAGGTGGGCTCAGCCTGGAGAAAAGGAGGCTCGGGGAGGACCTTCTCACTCTCTGAAAGGAGGCTGAAGTGAGGCGGGGGCCAGTCTCTTCTCCCAAGTGAAAAAGTGATAGGTCAAGAAGAAACAAGCAACAGCTTGTGCCAGGGGAGGTTGAAACTGGATAACAGGAGAAATTTCATCACTGAAATGGCTGCAAGTACTGGAACAGACTGCCCAGGGAAGTGGCTGAATCACCTTCCCTGGGGGGATTTAAAAGATATGCAGATGTGGCTCTTGGAAACATGGCTGGCTTGGCAGCATTAGGTTAATGGTTGGATTCTGTGGTCTTAACCTTTTCCAATCTAAATGATTCCATCATGTAAACCTTTGAGCAGACCATGTGAACATGAAAAAGACTCTGTTGCTAATGTTAAGTCATGTTGCTGCAACCAAGGTGCACATAACCCAAGGGACACCCCACTGAAGTTGAAGGATGCCTCACACAGCAGAAGGATTTCACAGAAATATTTCACAGAACCATTCCTGAGGAATTCAAAGATACAAGACAAGCAGGAACCAAATTTCCACTAACACTTACAAGGTGTTTCTTGGTTCCCATTGCCATTCCAGCAATGGGCATCTCTGCCAGTCTTGGCAAACCACAGTACCTTGTGTAGGACCTTGTACATTAAAACCTCAGGATTTTTGATTCCTCAAAATCACCTGTTCTTACGGCTCCTGTGCAGAAGCAATAACTGCTGTAAACACTTACTAAGTTACCTGGATGTTGCCTGAGCATTTGCCGACACAGAGCCAGGACACGGCTGTAACCACAGAACTTTCTGGTATCACTGAGGCTGGAATCAGGCTCTTCAACAAACGAGTATTCACTGTATCAGCTAGAAAAAAACCCAATTTCAAATAAGATGGTGCTCATGTGCCAGGTTCTTCAATATTGTTTTGCAGCTTAGGTCAAAATTCCCTCTGGACAAAATTATTTAAAACTTCCTTGCTCGAAATAACGGTGTATAAGAATTTAATAAGGACTTACCTATACCTCAAAATTATGACAAATAATTCATTCCAGCTTAACAAAAGAAAACAGAAACTACAGCAAAGCGTGCCAGAAAAATTAATTTTATGCTACAGTACCATAAACAAATTATTTCAGCAGGTTTGATTAGAGGGGAAAGGCACATTCACAGAAGATACACCAGAAGTACATAAATGCTCTACCGAATTTGCCACTGAGCACCACGTTCAGCAGAATCTCAAAGCCTTCAGGGGGCAGCCCTTGTTTCAGGGCAGTGCTTTCCACAGCATCCAAGTGTTTCTGCAGAACGCTGTTCTTCTTCAGCGGAACACGGTCTTGAACTAGGAAAAACAAATAGGGCAAGCACAGGATGAAGCAACTTCTGAGCAGAAACTAACTTAAAAGCTTCTCTGAACTGTCCCTGCGTGTTTTCTTGACATAGTAACAAAAGCAGAAAAACTTTCAAGACATTAAAGAAACATTACATAGTTCAGGGATTAAAGAGGGAAAACAAAAGTAAAATTATTCTATCATTATTAATATTTTAATAAATTATTAATGTTTTGATAAGAAATACGTAGAGAGACTTCTTACAAGAGCATGCAGTGGCAGGACAAGGGGAATGGCTTCAAACTGAAGGAGGTTTAGATGGGATATTGGGATAGAAGTGTTTCCTGTGAGGGTGATGAGGCCCTGGCACAGGCTGCCCAGAGAAGCTGCCCCATCCCTGAAAGTGTTCAAGGCCAGGCTGGATGGGGCCCTGAGCAACCTGATCTACTGGAAGGTGTCCCTGCCCATGACAAGGGGGTTTGGTCCTTCCAATCCAAACCATTCTATGCTGTTCCTTTTTCTTTTCATAGTAGTAACACAAAACTTCTAAGGCATTAAAGAAGGAAAACAGATGTAAATTAGATTTTTTTTTTAATTAAGAATGCAGTTATTGTCTTCTCAGTCCTAGATAGCCACCCTAGAAACACTCTTACCTCTCTCCAAATAGCTCAAAGCTCGCTCTAGAGACCCCTCCTGGCTGTCATATTTCTCATCACTAGCAGATTGATGATTCTGCACACTTTTTTCAGAGTCAATTCTCTCTCCTTTTCGCCACGCAGAGAGATCACTTTGGCGTTTATGCTGAACGTGCAAAGGCTGCTTTGGGGTCTTGGAACTCTGTCTTCGCTGCATCTTTTCAGACTCCCAGCTGAGAATGGAGAATTTTACTCATTTGTCATGTGAGAGCCAATCCTTCATTAGGCAAGAAAAGAGATCAGCTGAGGAACATTGGAGAGCTGGTTCCCTGCAAGAAAAAGAAATTTTTATTTTCCTGACAAGCAGATTTTAGAAGCATCCTGCATAACGCAAGAGTAAATTCAGAAGAAATCATTTAGAGCTGACTGCTCCCCAAAAGATCAGACGAGATCCTCAGAAGATGCACAGACAACAGTGTATCAAAACTCTCACCTTACATTAAAAAAGGAAGAAAAAGATTCCCAAGTAAAAATTAACACAAGATCCTTTCAAGTTAAAAATTATCTAATACAATCTTGGAAAAAAAAAATCAACACAACGAGAAAGTTAGCAAAACACAACCAAGTTTTCTTCTGAGTTAACTTTGTATATTATTATCTCCCTTACTTGTATTGTGTATGCCAATGTAACCAGTCAACAAGTCATGATTCTCTGCAAGGTTATGCACAGATGTTAGAGGATCATAACAACACTTTTCTTCCTATTTCACAAAAATTAGATTCTTCTGCAGCCTTCCTGCTAACCAGCTAGGACTGGAAAAATTAAGAAATTTTGGTAAAATTCCAAATGAGGCACAAGAGCTACCAACAGTGCCAAGCTGCACAGCTGTGTGTGAAATACAACTATGAAAAGTGGCATTTTTTCCTCAATATGCTGGAGACATCAAGTTTCACTCACAAAATAGGAAAGTTCACTACAATTTCCTGGACTTGGTAGAGCGTGCACCCCTGTCCCTGGATTGCTGGAGCCTATTTTTCCTGACACAGAATGATTTTCAATTCATATTCCCTCCCCAGCTCTCACTTCCTTGTGATGTTAGAATCATCACTATTTCCTTATAGGTTTGTTTGTCACTTTTCCGTGCAGCAAATCTCGGTGACCACACTCTGGAGTACAGCGACAGCTTTCTCTCAGCTTCCTCAGCACCTTCTCTACATGTGTTTTGTTTTCTTTTGTCCTGCAGGAATTGTACCAGCAAGGTTTGGTGAGGAAGAGAGCAGCAGTACCAGGCTGGAAGGGCAGTTCTGGCTGATAGGGAGCCCAGTCCTGCGCGGCCCCTCGGTGCCGACACTGCCACACGGGAGTGTGACCCCAGCACCCCTCACCCTCCTCCCCACGCTCCCCCTTCCCCTGCGGCCTCCACCGCGGCTCCTCCAGGGCCGCCCGAGGGGACGGCGGGGGCGAGGCCTGCCCGGCCCGGCCCAGCACGGCCCTCAGTGGGGAGCCGGGCCGGGGGAAGGAGAGCCAGTGACCACTCCCTCCCACGACCACTGACCCTCCCGCTGCCCTGGCCACTGACCACCCCTTCCCACGACCACTGACCCCCCCCCCCCCCCCCCCCCCCCCCCCCCCCCCCTCCCCCCCCCCCCCACCCCCCCCCCCCCCCCCCCGCCCCCCGCCCCCCCCCCCCCCCCCGCCCCCCCACCCCCNGGGCCGCCTCCCGCCGGCTCCAACCGTCCCCGCGTTCAAACCCCGCCGCCACCGCCCCGCGCATGCGCAGTGACCGCGGTTCCGCCGCCACCGTCCCGCGCATGCGCACTGACCGCGGTTCCGCCGCCACTGCTCCGCGCATGCGCGGTGACCGTAGCCCACTCCCTCCTGCCCGCCCAGCAGCCGCGCATGCGCAGCGCCGCCACCGCGCGCCGCGGGCGGGAATGACGGCGGCGCTTCCGCCCTTCCTGCGCCGGGCGCTTCTGCGCATGCGCGGCCCGTGAAGGGCGGGAATTCCCCGTGAGGGGAAGTTCCCCCTCAGTGTCTCGTTGTGCGCCGGGCTGGGAATGTCAGCCTACGATTTTGTTTTAAAAAAAGAGATGAGGGGAAAAAAGGCACATATAAAGCGAGGCAGTAACCCTGAGGCTCTACACAGTGGCGCCTGGATTAGGCTGACCGGAATGAAATTAGGGGAGTGGAGATAAGAAAAGCGCGTGGGGGGAAAAACAGAAAGAGAGTTAAAAAAAGGAGTAAATTAGCATCGAGGTCTTACAGAAGGAATGGATCTGTTCTTGTCACTTCCAGCGAGCACAGATGGCTGGAAGCGTCCAAAAATAGCTGTTTGATGCTGGGGGGCAGTGATAGAGGTCAGCCCGCTAAGATAAATACAGAATTCTTGTTACTGGGCTCCAAGATGAGTTGTCTTGCTCTGTAACAAAGAACACGCAGCCACCGCTGCGGGTCAGTTGCTCATATCCCTGCAAATGTGGAAAAAGGGGATTTCTTAGTATTCACTGAACAGTCTGAAGCTCTTACAGAATGGGCTTTGCTCCGTGGGATGCTTTATTATCATCATCTCTACAAGCTTCAGTGAGGAATGTTACAAAAGATAAACACAACAATCGTTCCCAAAGGTTTCCTGGGTTGGATGCACAGGTGAAAGGGCTGGAGCACTCCGGTTGTGTAGGAATGCACAGCGTGGTGTGGGTTTGTAGGAAATGCACACAGTGTGGGTTTGTAGGAAATGCACACAGTGTGGGTTGGTGGTGCTTTTATTTGGTTTTGAATTAAAACATGATCAATAACCACAGTCGGGGCACAGTAGTTAGAGTGCCTTTTGGAAAGGAAAGGAAATTCTGTATATATATATATATATTTTTTTTTTATGACCTTGAGATCGTCTGTGAAGATGAGATTGTCTAACAGAGGTGGCCTGTTGGTTCCTTTGCTCAGAGTGCACATCTGATAAGAGAGATTTAGTCCATCTGGAGCTCTGGGAAGAGGTTTTTGCAGCAAATATATATATATTTATAATTTTTAAAAGGTCTGCATCTGTTTTAGCAGCAAACTTCAGGAGAAAACTCCATGTGAACATCCATCACCAATTTTTATAGAGATACAATGTTGACTCTTTACTGGAGTTACCTTTTCCTGCTGCTACATTGAACTGTAGCAGAAATTTATTCAAGACTGTTTCAGTAAAATATCCACATGTCTCTTTTAAATACCTGTGGTTATCCATGTATAACCAAGTAGAGTTTATCTGACTTCTGCTCTGCATCACCTTGTCTCTCAAATGGCCTGACATGATTCCACCCATTTTAGATGCAGTGTTTGACCACATGGAAATGTTTTCAGACACATCTCTCAAATAAGAAATTTGTTTCTGTAAAGACATTTTTTTCTCCAAATTTCAAAAAGTTTATTTTTGTGAATAATAATAAAAAAAAAAAAAAAAAGAAAAAGGAAAAACTGAAAACAGACAAACATTAAGAAAACCGGACAAATAATTCAGAGGTAACACATGCTCCTTGTGACACTCTAAGGTTTCAGATACAACACAGGGATTCAGGCTCTGGTAACAGGACTTATCCCAGCTCACTGAGGCTGTGTGTGGGATGAGCGGTGGGGTACCTGGAACTGTTCAGACCCTCATCTACCAGAAATAAACAACAATTCCATAAAGTCACAGTAGCTGGGGGGAAAAGAAAGGAACTTGCAAGGAACTGGGGAGCACGATGCTATTTGCCAACATCAGAGAGATATTTTGGAGTTCTTTGGGCAGTTCCGCTCCCCATCCCCTCTCCAGGGACCCTTACTCTCTGCCAAGAAGGGTAAAGAGATGCCAGTGCCTCGTGTGAAGCAGGCAAAAAACTGCTGTTATCAGGCCATCGTCCCAGTTTTGGAGCCTCTGCACGGAAATCAAGGAAGATGTAAACAGAGCATCCCATGTTTCCTCTGGATAACCATTCCACAGAAAGGACCAGGCACAGAGGCAGCAACACCCAAGGAATCCCTCTCTCCAACACAACAAACAGCACTTTTTTGGTATTAGGGTCCCTTTTACCCTCTGACCATGGAAAGGGAAATGCAGATGTGTGTGTGGGGCTGCACAGGCCAGCACAGGGACACTGGCCATGTCCTGCCCATCCCCTGTTTCGGGCAGCAGCAGTGCACCCAGGCCAGCTCTGCTGCCGTGGGGCTCAGGGCTGGTGCTCAGGCACCGATCTCCCCAGTGCAGCAGTGCCAGGGTGGCCTGACTGCCCACCCAGGTCTCTGCCCAGGGTCTCAGGCTGGATTTGCAGCTCCTGCTGAGGCCAGCACTGCTCCAGCTGGGTTGCTGACTGCCTCCAAGCTGTCCCCGTGGAAGCTAGCTTGTGTTTTTCTACATTACAGGGCAGCAGCAAAAGCAAGACTACAGTGTAGACATACCTTGTATCTCTCAGACCCCAAGCGCAACTTTATTTAGACAGACAAAAAAAGAAAATTGCAAGTAGGTAAATAAAAACCAAATTTTCTGGGTGATTTTGGAGAGAGCTGCCTCGAGGGTCCGTGTTTCCTCACATGCACTCAACTAGGATACCTTCATTTTGCCTTTCTCGGGAGCTGCTTCGTGCATGAGTGGCTGCTCTTCCCCGTTCACCGACAGCATCCTCTTCTCTGGCGGCAGCTCCTCGGGCTGGCGGGCAATCAGCAGGCGGCAGGTGAGCAGGATCCCAAAGACCAGGGCGTGGGCATAGCGCTTGAGGGGGTCCCCCACGAGCTGGTGGAAAAAGAGCACAGCCAGCACGAGGAGCAGCAGGAGGAAGTTGGCCACGTCTTTGGGGCGACCGGGCACCAGTGTCATGACGATGCCGCACGCCACTTCCAGGGCGCCGATGCTCTTGCGGAGCAGGATGGAGCTGACTCCCATCTTCTTGAGCATGGGCAGGGCCCGCACGTAGCTTTTGTATGCTCGTTTCTGGAATCAAGCAGCCCAGGACATCATGTGAGAAAGCGAAGGCAAAGGTGACTTCCATTGAAACAGATTGATGTGCAACATGACCTAAAAATCATTTCAGTCATCACAGACCCCTCTGGCACAATACCCAATCTGTAAAGCTTCTGTTTGGGGGGATATTAAACCATCAATCTGCAATTCCCCTTTTATAAGATGTTGTCTCCTCGCTGGAAAACAGTTCTGCAAAGTTGCATCCATCTTTGAAATTACCACCAGGCCAGATGTACCTTACCCTGAAGTCTGAGGTTCTGTTTGCTCCAATTAGCAGTGCAGAACTATGTTGCTAAAACAAACAAACCAACCTCTCTCTAGAAGTAGCTTGTCCTTTAAAATTAACCAATATACCCAATCCCTGCAAAGCCAAGGCACAGCAAGTAAATACAAAAGTCACTTTCTACCCCAAAGCAACTTAGAATATCCCAAAGCAGCTTACAGTAGTGTTTATAGGCAGTGCAGCCTTGGGGTGGGACTATACATCAGAGCTGAGATTCACCAGTCCCATCCTGTGCTTACATACCTTTATGATCCTTTCCTTCCCCAGGTGAAAGCAAGCTGACATTTGACATTATTTGCTCCCTGGTTTATGCTGGATTTAGAAGCAGTGTAAGTTGCAAGACTCAGCCTGCTTACACAGCTGCCTCATTTTTGGGGGGAAAGAAACAACCATTGTCCTTACACATGTCTAGGTTCTTGCATTTGACCATTAGGTGCTGGTGGCCTTACTGTTTTGTTTGGGGTTTTTAACCTTTTTTGTTTTGCAAACAACTATTTCCTTTTATATATATTTTTTTAATAAGGCTCCTAGTTATGTGAAACACTGAAATTATTTCCACTTACACTTGAGTATAATATCCCTGAAGACATTCTTGCCATTGTGTTCTCTGTTTTCTAATCAGCGTGAGGGAAATGGAAGCCAAATCTCAGGTACAGGATTGCTCAGCTGTCACAGGCACTGATCAGACTGTGGATTTACTTCCATACGATTTTGGAAACCTACATTACAGGCATACAGAACTTTCCCACGTCTCTGTAGATTTTGATGCTTCCTTCTGAGAGGATCTGATACTTCACACGTGGTTAAAAAATATCCAGCATTGTCATTTTTGCTACAAAATAATTGAAGAGCTCACAACACATTTACTCCAAGTGTTTGCATTGTTAGGATGTATTTTAAACCATCGGTGACTAAAACCTCAGAGCAGAGTATTTTTAAACAGTTGTGAAAAATACAACATTTTTAAGAAATGTACTATAAGCATGTCTTAGAGTACTCTGATATTTTAGGTGTTTTAATAGACAGGCTAATGTGTTTTTTGCTGAATGAAAACTGCAAGTTTGGTGTTTTAGGTAGATAACAGAGGTTCTCTGTTTGCTGGGGGCAAAAACCCATCCTTATGGATTAGCAAGGTCAGGTTTTTCCTAATTGTCTGCATGACGGGACAGACCACCACAGTATGTAGCACAGCAAAGGCAGGAGAGCCTAATGAGCCATGAATATGTAACAATATGGACTACGAAGAATAAGGGTGCTGTGTAATACCTGCTTTCTCCTTATAAAACCAGAGAGCCTTCCTACCTGTAGGCCTGACCCTTGGTAAAGCAGAAAGGAACACCAGAAGCAAAATATTTTACAGAGCAAGCATTTTGCAATGCTCCTAAAGTCTCTGTGCTTTTTTTTTTTCTGTAGCAGAAGCTTAAGAGCTTTGTTTTCTGGGGGCTTTACCTCATGTGTCTCTTGCTCATGACTTACTTCTTGGGGATTTTCCTCTGTGAGATCCCTGTGCTGGGCTGCAGACTAGGCACTGCAATTCAGATGTTATTTGAGAGCTAAGGAAAAGCAGCTGGGCAGGTGGAGCAAAGGGAGAGAACAGAATGTGCTGGAAACTTCCAGCACCGTATTTTTAGGGGCAAAAAAATTCTACTAATCTTTTCAACCATGACAATAAATAACGGGGGAGGCGGGAGGTGGGGGGGTCGGGGAATAAATAAACACAGATGAGGAAGCAAAATGTGGCAGCCAGTCCCCCACCTGCCTGCAGCTCGCAGCTGGCAAAGCTCTGCAGCAGAGAGGAGCACAAACCAGCTCACCGGGCGAGAAATGCACACAGTGACTCCTCCGTCCTCTCCTCACCCCTTTATTCTGAGGCAAGAGGAGGAAAGGCTCATTTCCCAGGCCAAAGAGAATAATAAGAAGACTATTAATAATACCTTCCTCCGCCAGCTAAGAATCTCAAAGCATTTCACAATCATTAATTAATCCCTGCACAAGTCTGGTGAGGTAGGGACAGTGAGTATCATTATCCTTGCTTTAAAGCAGCGAATTTTGAGGATGAACCTCTGCCAAAGCAGGCATCTGTTTTTCCTACCCTCATCCAGTGGGTAGGCTTCCCCCTGGGGATCAGCTGTCCCTGTCTGCTGCATGTCTGGCACTTCTGCAGGCCTTGCTTTTAGAGACCCTTGTGTCCCCATCTTCTGCAGGCTGTGTGTGCTCTGCTACCCCATCCTCCTTGCCTCCCTTCCCCATCCTTATCCCCCAGAGGTTTCTCCATGGATAGGCTCAGCTGGAGCCCAGGCAAGAGATATCCTGGGCACTGCGTATTATTGGCTTCTCTCCATGTCTATCAAGTAAGGAGCCCGATAAGCTCCTTCCCTCTCCTGCCCCTCGCTCGGGGCTCCGGGGCAGTCACCCCCCGCGAACCCCACCGCTGCTGCCGCAAGGCGGGAGAGCCCTAAGGCACCTCCCTCCTCGCTGCCCGACTCACCATCTCATTGTAGGCATCCCTGCTGAGCCGGGGGGTCAGTTTGATGGTCCCCATAAAGACGAAGAAGAGCCCCAGGGCCACCGAGAGGGCGACGATGGTGATGGTCCTGGGAGATGCCATAGGGCCGCAGGGATCCGGTCCTAGCGAGGCCTTGTGGCTCTGGCTGCCAGCCCGGGTGGGAGGGAGTCCGTCACCATTGAAGGCTGTAGGAATAAAGCTGCAGAGGCAGGAGGATGACAGCGGGAGGGGATTCAGCCTCCTCCACTCGGCAACCCCTGGGTCCTAAAGCCCTGCAGCCAGAGCCAGGCAGCTCCAGCACTGGAGCGCAAGAGGAACTCATCCTCTTGTTTCCTTGCGTGTTCCATAAATCACCCACAGGACGCCGAAACTGAGCCAGTCCTAGGGATGTGGGACGGCAGCCAGAGGCAGAACACAGTTGCTCACTAGTGGGAAAACCAGGACATGTTAGCAGAGGACACAGGAGTAACGTGCTGTGGAGGAGAAGTGGGCAGGGGTCTCTTGTACATAGAGAACTTTCAGTTTCAGATATTCAGACGCTCATACACAGCAAACAACATAACTGCTTCTTTGTTTATTTGTGCCAGGAAAGAAAAAGAAATGTTTGGTCCCTGTGGCTCTCCTGGAACCCGATGCTCAAAAGGGAAGGCAAGGCCACTTGTGTCACTCGCCCCCACTGCAGATAAAACCTGTTCAGCTCTCCAGGGGCTTGTGGAAAGGTTTTCTGATCTTCTGTTACTTTCTGATTTAAAGTCATTGTCTCCCCAGCAATTAATGCAACAAATTTCCTTTTGACCAACCTAGCAGAAATCTATCCAGATCTCGCAGTGAGAAACCAAGATATAATTACACAAAACAGAACTGCTGGAACACTGCAACCTTTGGTATAAAATGAAAACAAGAGGCTGCAACAGTGTGTAAAAACCTACACTCACGGGATAGTGCAAGAGTGACACTTCCTGTGCCTGTCAGGAATCTCCTCATCACTCCCTTTATGGTGTAGTAATTCTCAAGTCTTAAACACATGTATTTTGAGCCCCCATGGCTTGAGAACTGGTTGTTGATATTATTCAAAGCTCAAGACTGGAGTTAAAAGTCTGAAAAGTACAGACAGCTCTCCCAGTTTCCTTGGGAATTTATCAGCCTTGATTCAAAACCTTCTGGGACTCACACAACACAAGGGAACTCCACTCACTCAGGCTTCCCTCCCCATTACAGCAGCTCCATCTCTGGAAAAAATGGAGATAGCTTCATATAACATTGTGAGCAGGACAGGGGACACATAAAAAACACAAGAAAATTTTTAATTAGCTATTACAGAACATCCTGAAGAGGAAAAATATTGCTGCTGACATTTTCACAGGGCACTTCATATTTAGGCATCAGCAAATATTAGTGGGGAAAGGGGAGGCAGGTGTGGAAAGAAAGGCACTGAAATCTGCTCTCTTCGTTTCATTTTATAGAAAAATCTCACTGCAGAAGCTGGTGCCTCCTCCAGGCAGGGACCCCAGCAAAGGAATCCCTGGGCTTTCCTACTCTTCCATCCCAAATCTCCCACCCCTTGCACTACAGTTCTGACCAGTGGAAAATTAGAGTCTGGTGTCTTCTCATTGTTCATTGGTCTGTGCAGAATCTGTGGATGAGGAGCCACCCAGCCCCAGCCAGCGCTGGAAGTCCCATGTCCTGGAAGTCCCATGTCCTTTGTTAGGCACAAGGTCAGCGCCCATTCACGGCTCCTTGCCTGGGGCTCCAGCGATTTCCCACTATCCAGGACACAATTTGCAGCTCGAACACCGAGCTACCAGCCCTGGGCATATTCCTCAACACGGGGAAAGGGTATTTTCCAGGCTGCTTTAACCAGCAGCCCAAGGTTTGCAGGGGAAGGAAGGGTGATGACATACTACAGAGAACCTTTTCACCCCAGAAATCCAAGTAGTTCTTCACACAACAGTGTTGCTAGGCAACCCAAAGTAAGAGAAAAAACAAAATTATTTCTTTTTATACAACTTTCCAGAAAATAAGTTAAAATCCTAACTAGACTGGCTCTTCAGGACAGTAGGAGGTTGCTTCTCAAGCTCTCAGAGCTCATACCTGCCTCCTTGTCAGCGGGTGAACAGCAGCACCAGCTCACAATGCACAGTGTGAGGAAACATGTCAAAAGGAATAGCCAACACGGGGGCAAATGGCTCCCCTGCCAGCTTCTTCCGTGGGTCAGGTGGGCAGCACAGCCTGTGGAAAGCAAAGAGCATCCTTTAGACCAGTAGCAGAAGCCTTCCCACCATTACTGGTATCCCAATAGCATGGAGGTATCATGGGTTTGGCTAACATTCCTCAGAGTCTGCAGCTGACACTGAGGTGTGGAACCATCAATACTGAATCCCCAACCAGCTCTGAAACCCTCCGGGACAAGCTGAACAGTCAGTGGCAAGTTTTAAGCTCCTTTTCTCACATGCCATCCCAGCTGAAAGACACCCAGTTTTTGGTTTTGCACTGCCTTCATGGCTACCTGCAGACACATTTATCACCTGGGTCTACCCCAGATAAAGGCTGACCAGATAAAGCTACATGATTAACCCCTAAGCTCGTGACTAATCCCCTTGGCTTCACTTCCTTGGCTAGAGGCCAATCTTCCGGCAGTTGGAGGACTCTATCCCACATCCAGATGTGTTTTTTTTAGAAGGATGCACAGTGTCATTGTGCCATGTTCACATTTTTTCCTATTCCTCACTGATGCCTTGTCTGGACTTAATAGGGTCCATGACTAAGAGCAGTAGAAAGGAGGAGAGCGCTCACTCAAGGAAGTTCCTCATGGCTTCCCCCTCTGGCTTGCAGGAGATGTAGAGCAGCCTGCGGATGGACCTGCAGTTCCGGATGGCTCGTACAACCCTGTAATCTGCAAAAAGAGACACCCTGCTTTCCCAGGGACCCACCACCACCCTGAGCTCTCCAAGAGTGACTGCACAGCCTCACAGAACTGCACCGAACTGTCAGAGATACAGCTGCGTATTTTGCCACGGTCTGAGTTGCAGTCTCTCAGGAGGCCATGGGTGCGACCCACACCGCTGACAGCTTAGCCAGTTTGGCAGGGTTGAGCAATGGGAGAAATCCCTCTGCTTCCCAGGGGGATGGGGGATGAGAGAAAAAATATTACTCAATTAAGCAAAGGCACATAAAACCTTCCACACACATTTGTGAGAGTGCATCTGGGCACCAGGACCAGTGTGTGACTGCCCAGTACACACTGGAGGCAGTCCGGGGAGACCACTGAGACGGTTTGAGGGCTGGGCTTATTCATCCTGGGGAAGAGAAGGTAAGCAAGGATCCATTTGCTATCTTCAGGGACCTCATGGGGGATTACAGACAACTGAGAATCTTCTCAGAGGGGCATGAGAAGAGGATGAGAAACAATAGATGTATGGCAGCAAGGGAAAATTCTCATGAAATATATTAGGGAAAACATTTTCAGAGGAGGGAGGGGATACACCCTTGGACTCATTCAAACCTCAGCTAGGCTTTATAGCCCTTTGTAACCTCATACAACTCTGAAGGTGGCCTTGCTATAGTTGGGAGATTACATCACAGACCTCCAGAGGTCCCTTCTATCTCAAATAATTGTGCAAGCCTGTGAAAGATGGAAAAAACATGTGAGCTAAAGAGAAAGCATGATGAAAGCACTGAAAACAGCAGACTATGGGATTCAGCAACAAGTTAAGAAACCAGAGACTAAGCAAGGAAAGGGTTTGGAGCCAGTATAACAGGTCTCACAGAACGTGTTCAAGACTGTTTACAAGATGAAAATAAATAGCATTTTCTCTCACGTAGGCCAGCCCGAGAGGGGTTCACCACAGCAACAAGCGGTCGGGCATCCTCCCACGATGCCAGGAGCTGTGGCAACACAGCCTCTGCCTTTCCACTGTGAAACTCACAGTTTGAGATCCCTGTGAAACAGAAAAGCAACCACATGAACTGAGTGCCACCAAGGGTTAGGTATAACTGGTTAGGGTCCTTCTGCTCACTTCTACTCAGATTTTCCAGCATTTAGTTTGAAACTTTTTGCCACAGTGACTTTGAACTCACCGTTGAATGCTGCATTCCACTCAGCATCCTCTATTGCCTTCTCCACCACCTCAACACCAATAACCTTGGACACTCGGTGAGCCAGCGAGAGACCAATTGTGCCTGGAAACACGGGAAACAAAAATACTCCATACACTCGTGCTGAAGAAACAGGCTTTCACACAGCGAGGATCAGCTCTGGAATGCAAAGCTCTGGAGCCCAGGCACCCACCTGTTCCACAGCAGATGTCGAGGAGAACGGTGTCCCCAGTAGCCTGGCAGAGCTCCCCGACTGCCTGGTACAGAACTTCTGCTCCAGCCGTGTTGACTTGGAAAAAGGCATCTGGAGAGATGCGGAACTTCAGGCCGAGCAGCTCTTCGAAGATGTGCGGTGCTCCGTGCAGGAGCTGGTAGGGGGACTGCTCGTGGGAGCAGCGTGTCATGGTGCTGGCAGATCACACAAAAAACAGCTGTTAGAAGGCAGCAGAGAGGAGCTGGTTTCCATTCCCAGGGTGCTCATGAGCAGAGGAGGATGGTTCTTTCCCCCAGCAATTTTTATTTCACATGAGCCTATCAACAAGGTCAAAGAATTTTTCTTTGTAAGGGATCTGTGACTTGCACAGCCTACATTTCATTAAAAGGATCAAAACGACTTAGCAGAAGGCAGCATTCCTCAGGACTATTCCCCAGTTTTGCTGCTAATGGGATTTACTGTCTTGGGATAGTCACTGGAGGCTTTTTCTTTAGTTTCCCAGACTCATAATTCCCATGAGCTAGAGCCATAGTGTGTTCAAATATTTCAAGTCTGGAAAAATAAAAGATGGGGCCATCTTAAAGCCACATCCTCAAGAGGCATCTAAACACCTCTCATTCCCTTCCAGCACTCCCTGAACTGGTGGAATTTGAATTTGGTCAGAGAGGGGGTAGAAGAAGGAGGTGGCTTTGCTTCCACTAATTCCCCATGCCAAGGCATTTACCTCTCTTGGAAATAAAGTGAAGTCAAGGCACAGGCTGCTCCAGGCCCACACGTGAAGAACTCCCTCAGCAATGCTTTCTGAGTAGCCAGCGCCTCCTGTCAAGAGCAAGAAAGGAAACGCTGCCTGTTTGGGTAAGCTGATTAGACCCCTCTCCCCAGCAACACACCCAGCAGGCTCAGCTCAGCCAGACACCTGCTGTGCCTCCTGCCCTGCCCTCCACGTGCTCACCTGGCCCAGCTCCTGGGGGTGGAAGGTGATGATGGCCATGGTGTGGCCACAGCTGGTGGTACGAACCACGAGCTCCCGCCAGTGCCCTCCTTCATGGAAGAGGATGCAGGAGTCCAGGGGGGAGCGACAGATGAACTCCTCATAGCACTGAGGGGAAATGGCACCTTTAGTGGTGGCATGAACTGCCCTGCTCTTAGCCCCCCAGACAGGCAGCCCTTCCACCAGTGTGATCTGCATTTTCTGTTTGATTTCGACACACTGAGTGAAAGCTCCTTCCAGGCTCTTGAAAGACAACACATATTAATAATTTCCATTTGCAATTCTTATGTATTTTAAAAGACTGGCAGGAATTCACTGTCACTTGATTAACTTCATTACTCATGAGAGTTTAGGAGCTGCAATATTAACATGAGAGTTTTTATAGAAGTATTTATCCACCAACTAGAATCAGGCATAAAACTTTTCACAACATGAAAACGGACTTGAAAACACAGCATAATTAAAATTACAGTGTTCTCCCAATTAAGAGTTATTGTAGTCTCTCTATTCCACAGCCAAGGGACAGACATGACTTATTTATTTACCTGGGCTACTTGTTTGTGTTTTGAGGGTATGTTCTCCACATGGTTGGCTTTCACACAGACAATATTTCTTTCTGGAGAGAGATGGACAGGTATTTAATTGTTCTGGTTCAGGGCATGTAAACCACTGTAGCATCTGACATGATAAACTGTGGAGAGTCCTTTCCCCCTTTCCACAGCCCACGACAGCAGTTTTCTATGAGTTTCTTTCCTGCACTGACCTCTGCCAGTTCCTACATACAACCCCACAGTTTTGGGGTTCCCATCTGGTCCTCGGTTCACAGAGAAAGTCGATTTGTTTCGGTAGCCGTTAATGATGGGCTGAGGAAGAAAAAAAGGAAAAGTAAAGGCTTGGATGAAAAGCAAAAGCAATGGAGGAAAGCCAAACCCCAGCCTGGTTATTCTGTTGCCAGCATATGAAGATGTATGTGACTGGGCAAAATACAGAAACAGAGCTTGTGCACAAGAACCCCAGTACTGCCCCTTGGGGACAAGAAGTGGCTCTCTGTGACAGAATGGTGACAGGTTTATCAGGGAGGCCTTGGGCACAAAAAAAGGGTTCCTAAGTATTGGGTTTATTTCACTCTCAGGCAGTCACAGGCTGCAAAGCACAAGGATTGCCCCAGACACGCTCTCTGCAACCAAATATTGCCCACAATGCGACTCTTGAGTTGTTGAGTGACTGTTTGTGGCTCAGAGGGAAGAGCATTCCCATGGGACACTCACCGAAGGGACTACAGGCTGGAGAGGACAGCAGAGCCCACGGGGTTTCTGTGCATCTATGCCCAGCTCCTCAAGACGGGATGCCAGTGTCTGCAAAATCTTCCTCTGGCTTTCATGCTTTACCTGCAGAGGAGTTCTAAGGCAGAAACACTCTCACAGGACCACACGGTGGTGGGCAGCTCTTCACCACCCACCTCTGGGGACTCCGACAGGAGGAAATACTGCAAGTGAAAATGTAACCCCAGAGGAACTCTGCCCTTTCCATAACCACAGCTGCTTGGAGAAACAGGAGGAGAGAAAAATGTGTTTATCTCCAAATGCTGGCCTGGAACACTTTGTCTAACCTGAAGCCTCAGTGAGGCAGAGCAGTCCCACAGAGGACAGGATCACTGTGCAAGTGCCCATTCCCTGTATCACAAGGAATCTCACAGTTCTATCCTTCATGAAAACGGAAGGATTAAAGCAGCAGTAAATGGCGTCTGCAGAGTTTACAGCATTGAGATGCTAAGGGCTATTGCTCAAGGGGATAGGAGGGACAGCTGGGACAACACAACAGAGAAAAGTCCGTGCAAACACATCTTACCTGCAGCTGCTCCTGGTAGGGAAGTCTCCACAGCGGGGTCACTGCATCTGCTAACCTGGAAAGCACAACAGCAAGGCAGGGTCCAGAGCTACTCACCTCCTGATTCCTATGGCATAACACCCCTGTCAGGACAGGGCAGGGCTGCTCTGGTGTGGGCTCTGCACCAGGGCTGAACACCCAGACTCCCAGGGAAGCACAGTGAAATGCACAATTTGTGTGCAGCAGGCAGGGAATTTCAAGCTGACCACTTTCACTGACCCAGCCACCCACACAGAAGTAGTTTAGAGATAACCATCAGAGCTCGCCACTACTCGTATCCAAAGCAGAACAAGCAAGAACAAAACACATAAAAGTTGGTTAAAAAAAAAAAAAAAGACACATACCCTAAAAAGACCCCCAAAAAAGAGGTGAGGCTGATATGATTCAAGCACTCATAACTGACTCCCTGAGGCCATGGAGAACAACACCCCGCAGCTGGGTAAGTTGCAGCTATTGCTTATTAGGATTTTTGGAGATGCTTCCAAAGCACCCTGTGCCAACTACTCCGAGGTCCACGGCTGCAAATCAAATGGACTATCACTTTTTGCTTGCCAGAATGGCAACTTATCTGCTCGTTTCCTCTCAGAACTTTTCATTTGTCTTCTCCTCTATCCCATCCCCAGGCCAGACTCCAGGCAAACGAGCCGAGCCCTGGTTCTTCTATTCCTACTGTGTGGAAGTAAATCCCCCAACCCATCACTTTCACAGCTTTAGGTGCTTGCTGCTTTGAAAGAACGCTCGGTCATTTTGAAAAAGCCATACCTCTCCTCCCAGGAAGACTCTGGCAGGCTGCGGCTCTCGCTGGCCCTTCTCTTCCCTGCCCAGGTTGCTGCTGTGGGTGTCACCAGGCTGCGGCGGTGCCGAGCGGGGAGGCTGAGCAGGGCGAGCGGCGCAGGGCGAAGGTGGCAGCGCGGCGGTCCCAGCACGCAGGACAGAGCCATGGCGGGGCAGCGGAGCGGCGGCACGGGCTGGGGAACCGGCTCCGCTCCGGGAAGTGACAGGGACCCGCTCCGGCGGCGACATCGGCGGCCGGCGGCGAGCGGAAGGGGCGCGGTGAGAGCCGCGGGCCAGGGACCTCCCCGTGCCCGCCCCGGGCTGCCCGCGGAGCCGCGGCGGGTGCGGAACCGGGCGGCGCTGGGAGGGCTGAGCTTTCACCCCTGAGCTGATGGGACAAAGTGTCGCAGCAGCCGCGTGGCTGCGCTGAGCTGGCCTGGGACACACTGAAACCCCAGTGCCACCTGGCACCGAGCCTCTCCAGTGGGATACTCAGCACTGCGGAGGGAGCAGGAGGGGAGCCTGGCTGCCGTGCCACCTCGGCTCGCAGGGTGGGTGCAGCTGTGTGCGTGTGCTCACATGGACAGGAGTGCAAGAACAGCCTCTCCCAGCCAGCCCAGGGGCCCGCCCAGCCCAGGCGGTGCCTCCACCAGATGCTCGGGGAAAAGCAAGGAGCGGGCAAGCACACGTGTTCCCGTGCTCGCTTAACTCTCTCGGGAACCAAATATTCTCAGCGCTGGGGATTCCTCGAGTCAGAAGTGGTTTATCTACTTAGGGACCCCAGGAGTTCTCTTTGTCCAAGTATTTGCCTGTCACCCTTTGATGTCACCTAAAATTCCTGAAGCCAGGAGGAAATTCCTGTCACCTAAAATTCCTGCCTCCATCCTTTGGCCAGGAGGCTCACGGACCCGCCTGCTACCATTTCTGTTCTTGTGTGAACCTGGCTGCTGCGGTTCGCCTCAAGAGCTCCCAGAGCCTGGCACTCTCCCGGTCCCGCTCCCCGTCCCGGTGGGGTCGGACAGGAGCAGGAGCGCGGGTCCTCCTCTCCGCAAGGGGGCGCCACACAGTTCAGGCCCAGGGCGTGCCCGGGGCGGTGCGCGCGCTTTGGCCACGCCCATTGGCGGAGACTTGTAGCATAACCACGCCCACCATGGGCGGGGACACGGGGACGCGCTGTCTGCGGTACCCACGCCCTCGCCACGCCCCTCTGTCCACGAGGCGCCGCCGCGGGCGCTGATTGGCCG